>JAHFWJ010000754.1:0-313561 GCA_028555115.1 Himalopsyche japonica | reverse complement strand
TAGGGGGACATTTCTTTGTGTTTTTTAATTTTGTGAAACATTCCTAATGCATCTGGCTTCTACAAAAGCCACCCCAATTATTTTTCATTGCTCTATTTATGACTCTACATGGAAAGAAAGGACAGATTTAATTTATATGAAAAACAGCCGCATGGAGCAGATTAACTAGGATTATTGAGTCAGAGTCGCATTTTTGTTCAATATCAGAGTCATAGTTGTGAATAATGAGTAACTCCGACTACTATTTCGATTAGATGATTTTAAAGAATATCTCAATGATCAATTTGCTGGATTAGTTTGTTGATCTTTAATTTATTGCTTAATTTAAATAGGAAGGTTATGAAAAACCCGATATCGTGTTCTTGGTCAATATCAAAGTCAGAGTAGAGTTTTTTTAAAAAATCCACAGTCCCGCTCTTAAACCATTGGTTGATGAGCTGCGTTAATGATGTTACAACATGATCAAAAATTCATTCAATAATATAGGAGTTTTACCTACCAATAAAACTCTCGCCAGAGATCGACCTCTGAATGGAACTTGGACATTGCTGCCAGAACATACAATATTGGTTTCAAAAAATACAAAATCATTACAAAAATTCGCCTGTTCAAACAAATGTTCAACCAATCTGGCAAATTGTTCATCGAGATATTCTTCAAAATAGTCTATGAGTACACATTTTTGTTAAATTTACCTGCAAAGCGGAAAACGCCTGACACCTCTTCAGCGATTTGTGCATCACATCATCAGCTGGTGCATTATGACTCATGTTGTCCGGAAGCGAACTACTGTCGTCTTCGGAATCCAAGCTTCGATAATCCTTACCGGTAAACTTGGCAAAGTCATCATTGATGGCCTCGCTATGCTTATTGTAGGAACTCAAAAAGAAATTCTTTTCCTGATCACACAGTCGCAGCACGTCGGATTGGAGTTTATTAACGTCTTCTGGTGCATTTTTTATGGAACTGCTGTTAATTTTATTTTTTTCTTCGATAATTTGCTGCTGACTTTTCCTCATTGAATTCGACTTTTCTATTCTTTGGAAGACCTCCGTTAATTCATCAATAATTGGATCGGACGTCCTTAAATTTTTGTTCTTATCGTTTGTGAACGTGCTATTTTTTAATGCTCCGGATGGTAAAACAGAAATCGACAACGAATCACGTGCGTCGTCCGGTTTAATTGTGACGTCACTGCTCCTAAACTGTTCGATAATTCGATCGCAGAGTTCTTGGAACGTCTCCGTGTTCGTGGACTGGTCTATGTTGGCCGGTAACGAGAATTGATTGTTGGTTTTTGGGCGGTATGGAGTGCTGCTACATTGCGGGTTGCCTTCATTTTTAATAAATGTCATACTAGAAAAAAGATAAAAAACATTAAAGAAAAGAATAACTTTGTCAATTAATTTGATCTCCTTTTAGTGTAGAAATCGGGACTACGTTTTAGGAATACTACATTATAGGAGACTAGGCATTCGTAATACATTTTAGGTTAGGTTTTTTTCAATTGTATTTTGCCCGAAATATATTAAATGACCTTGAATATGTCCAACAAAGTCAAGAGACAAACGGTTACTAACAAATATTTTTCAATGCACATATACACATATGTACATTTAAAAAAATCTAATTTCACCTGAATAAAATTGACCTCTCGTAAAAAAATCATTATGAGAGGGGCTGTTATTGAGGCTGTATATGCTATAGGAAACTTTACTGCAGAGAAGAAACACTATAGGAGGGTTGACAGTATCATCTTTTGTGGTGTCTTATAAAGTAATTTATTTTGATTTTTTTATAAGCTGGCAGTTAACCATCTAGGAGGCGCAAAAATTAATGCCAGGGGAAGCACTTTTTAATAAAATAACATTAAAAAAAAACTTAGTTAAAAAAGCAAACTTTCAAACCATTTATCTTTTTCTTTTTTCCACAAAGAGTTCTCGTAGAAATCTGGCGGCTTAGCGTTCAGTATCTGACTTCTGGTAGTCGCTAGTCGAGCCGCTGATGAAGGTGTTTCCACCAATAATTGCTCTGAAATTAAAGAAAAAACCAATATTCATTAAAACTTATCACAGACAATCAAGTCTCATTATTAAATCATTATTATTAAAATCTATTAGAGTTGTTTATCTGGATCCTAGACTTAGGGTCGATTATGTTTTTCCTTTGAAATCAACTTTTTGGTATATAATATAACTGGTTCTAACTTTTGTTGTTTGTTGCATCCGTGTGATAGAATGTCTGAAGATGCCGAAAGGTGAAACCCGGGTCGTTAGTGAAAAAAGTTTCAACAATTCAAGTTTCAATTAATTCAAACATTTTACATCACTTTTAAGGTGTCAACCGTCCAATATTAAAATACATTTTTTAGTTCTATTTTATAAGAAATTTTAATTGTTGAAACTTTGCACATTTCCACTTGTTCTATTACTGATGATCCGGGTTTTGCCTTTCGGTATCTTCAGGCGTTCGATCACACGCACACAATTCAGTTTCATTAAAAATTCCTATTGGATCAGCGTGATAGACTGCCCGAAGATGCCGATAGGCGAATCTCGGGTTTCGACAGTTCAAATTTTGATTTTGAAACTACATCAAGCATCTTCAGTGAATATCGTAAAAAAATTATGGTGTCTAGTTTTTTTACTGTCACTTCTTGATAGAAAGGAATTATATGCAAATAGTTTATGAAAACGATCAATAACATTTCCACTAAATATTTTATATTGGCAAGATCAAGACTGGTTTCGCTCACCGCGAGCATTATCAACTGATGCAATTCAAAATATTCAAAAAAGTAATTTGTGTAATGCTTTGAAACGAATCATTCGTGATTTAAGGAATAGAGAAATTAATTGAAATTAATAAGTTTTTTTTTGATACTAAAATAATTGTTCCATACGTTTCTTTGGTGATTTATGTTTTCCCAACTGCGGGCTCAACGATTTCTTCTTGGCAGGAATAAAAGTTTGCGAAGGTATCCAACGCTTTGTATTATGGACCGAGTCCACACGGTGGGACGCAGGCTTGATGGCGTGTGGGGAACCCCTGCAATAAGAAAACACGCTACCATTGATAAAAGAAATAGATTCCAAAGCCGTTTAAGATACAATCTTATATGTTTATGTATTTAATATAACACAAGGCTGTGGAGTTTGACTCGAGGTTTTTTGACCAGAACGGGAGTCGTGAAATACGAGCGACTCTGAAAACTTTCTCGGTGATTTCGCAAAATATCTCAAAGAACAAGAAAAAATAATTCTGATTAAGGCGTAAGCCGAAGTAGCTATCAACTATATATACCTTATAAATTTTTTTGAACTAAAATACATGGCTATTTTTTCATTGTGTTATAATGGAGTTCTTTCTACCAAATAAATGCCAATTCAATCAATAAACTAAAAAATATTTTTTTATTATTTAAAACTCATGCGCATTTATATTAAAAAGTGACAATTAACACTTTAAAAGTGATTAATCACTTGTCATTGAAAATTTGTAGGAAATTGTGAATTGATTGCAGTAATTCATAACTTAGTCCTTTCCGATTTAGTCAAAACTAAAAATGACAGTTATAAGACATATTTTAAGGAAGAAATAGAAAAAATTCAATCGATACAGTCGTCTTTGTTTGAAATATAAATTCAAACTCAGCGCCTATGTGATTGCATTTTGTAATAAAGGTCGCAAGATGACAGCTTTGGAACAGCTGAAAATCAATAGATATCAATTATCACAAAAAAATTCTTAGCAAACAAACTAATATATGTCGATCGACATTGCTCAATCCACTACAGGGGGCTGTGTTGTTTGCATAATAAACCATTTTCGTGCCATATGTAAGTTTATTGATATAGCCGCCTTATTAGTTTCATTGTGAGCAAGAAACAAGCTATGTTGTTAAAACATGAGAGAAGATGTATCTTGTATCTTTTCTGCACAGCTATATATAGATAAGCAAATGTTAGTTTAAGCATAGTTCTGACGATGGCCGAAATAGCTATCAACTATATTTTTAAAAATAATTTTGTAGAACTAAAATACATTGCTATTTTATTCACCGTGTTATAATAGAGTTCTACCAAGTGAATGCCAATTCAATCAATAATACATGCATTATTTTATTGATACAAAACATTTTAGTGGCAAAACACGTAAGTTTAAACTTGATATTAAAGCTCTTCAGATTTCAGATTACCTGTACGTATTCGGGAGTGAGCGGGATCGACCGTATTTCTGCTTCGCTTCCTGAATCCACTTCTCGTGAATGGCCACCAGGGGTTTGATGTTGACCCCGGTTATTTCGCGATTCCGAGATTCCGTCCGTTCGCTCGGCTTGCTGCTCCACGATTGACTTCGGCTTCTGAACTTATTTAAGTTGGTATAGTCCTTACATTCCTGAATGTTATTACCGGAATGCGGAGAGATCCTAACAACAACAAAAGTTGTATAATATATGATATCAACTTAACATCTTTTATACATGATTCAACATGTTTTAGAAATTAACAGAACTCAATTAAATTTGAATTGTTACAACTTTGTACGATTCCACATGTTTTGTCACTAATGACCCGGGTTTCACCTATCAGCATCTACAGGCATTCTATCACACGGATGCAACAGAACTGATGTAAAATAAAAGGTTAGCATCGTCTATATACCAAAGATATTAATTATGGGAAAACACTTAGCCCAAGGCAAACAGTAAAAGGCAGTTAAGACATATTTAATAATTTTAATCTAATAATAATTAACTCAAATGCCTGTTATAATTTTCATTAACAATCTTGTTAATGAGTCATTCTTGAAAGGGTTATCCAACAAATATTAATCAACTAACATTAAAATATAAATGGGTTGTTTTTCTATATAGAGATACCTACTATGAAACATAATATAGGAGTTTTACCTACCAATAAAACTCTTATTGTGTTTCCAGCAATGTCCAAGATCCCCTGAGATGATGCGTCTCTGTTTTCGAGCCACGCGTCCAAGCCCTACGTTGGCAACACCTTTTCTTCTCCCTTATCTTCCCTACCCAAGCCACGTCATCCGGGTGACGCCGTTATGTACGTCATTGTCAAGGTGCACCAGGTAGGGGTTACCTGGATCTTGGACATTGCTGGAAACACAATAAGAGTTTTATTGGTAGGTAAAACTCCAATACTGTGTGTTCTGGCAGCAATGTCCAAGATCCTCTGAATGAATGTTTGTTATCACCTGGTGGCTCGTGGGAGAAGAGTTATGTCATCAATGTGAGATCTTAACCAGTCTTCAGCTGATGGTCCGGGTACGATCTTGTAGCTTTTTAGACTGGTTGGAAAGGGTTAGTGATAAGGCCTTCCGTCGGATGTGATCACTCTCGCCAGTTATTACCTCTCGTCTATGGCTGTCCTGGAGGCCGGCTTATTGGGCCCCATAGCTATAAAAAATAGTTCTTGGAGGTCTCCGCCTTTCTTTCGACTTCCTTCCGAGGCTTTAACCAGTTGGCGAAGCCAATATATTGGGGCTATATTTTGCGTGTCTCCTTTCCTAATGTGCCAACCCGATTGCTGATGGGTAGTTGACCCGAACGCAGGCCATAGAGTTATCTGGTCCCGTTCCTCTCTAAGCCTGCTGTCTGAATATCTGAGCAATGTCTTGAACTTCATGAACTTGTCTAACCGACGTCAGTAGTAGCAATGTTGCCGTCCTACAAGACACTTCATATAGGCTGGATGTAGGTGGAGTGGTTGCCTTCAAGTGACGGACTTCCTCCTGACATCCCATATAGAGGCTTTCGGGGTCTTTACTCTGGCTAGGGATATGGCTCGGAGTACACGCCTCACCAGGGCGTTTCCGCTAATGTCCACGCCGCCCACTGGTTTGCAGAAGGTTGTTATGGCTGACTTGTGCACCTCGAATTGTGGAGTACGCCAAGCCTTCTCGGAGGTAGAGGTGAGCTAAGTACCTGGCAACTTGTTCCGGATGGGGTGATTTGTGACCACTGATAAGGATCAGGTGATCCATCTAACCCAAGCCAATTGGTACGTGACTTGTGCACCCCAATTGTGGAGTATGCCAAGCCTTCTCGGAGGCAGAGGTGAGCTAAGTACCTGGAAACTTGTTCCGGATGGGGTGATTTGCGACCATTGATAAGGATCAGGTGATCCATCTAACCCTAACCAATCGGTACGCTATCATCAGGGTACTGACATGTAGGGACTGACGCTACCCTGATGATAGCAGCCCTTTTCCTTCAGGGCTCCACTCGCGAATTAGACTCTCCCACCCGAAATCCTCCACAGATGGAGCGACAGGTCTTGTATTTTGGAGTTGGTCGGCCGGTTGACATGCCCACCCGCACTGATGCCATGTTGGGTATCGTGTGTGGCAGCCCTGTTGCTCTCCTCTGAAGGTCTGCTCCTCAGAATGGTTTCTTCCAGTCTGGTACGACGAGGAGATATCTTCCTCCCGCCGTGTTCAGGTGGGCCAATACTTGGGAATCATGTTCGGTTGGGTAAAGACCCACACCAGTTCGTAGTCCCACAAGCGGCTGAAAGCGTTGTGATACAGAGCGCCACAGTCGGAGCTGTCGTGAGATACATACCTGGGAATTTCTCGCGACTCTTTTGACGATCTCGGGCGTGCCTCTGTGATCGAAGATCTGCTCTGTTGCTGTACCGGGAATGTGCCACTCGGGAACTTGTGTTCCGCGAGATAGACGGTCGGCCGTGCCGTTGTAAATTCCCCGTAGGTACTGCGCAGTTAGGGAGATGACGTACTTGTCGACCAATGCAATCATCTCCTGTGTCAGTAAGAAGAGGTCTAGCGACCGTGTGTCTCCTTCTTTGTTTATATATAAGACTACTAACCTGTTGTCCGACTGTAAAAGTACCTCTGCTCCTCTTATTTCATCGGCTTGCAGTTTGATTGCCGATATCACCGCATATAGCTCCTTCCGATTGGAGTGCCATGACCGATGCTGCCACTTCCACTGTCCCGACATGAGGGTGTCGTTCAGTTGAGCTCCCCAACCTGCATCTGCTGCGTCCGTGGTTCGGAAGTGACGAAAAATTGGTCTGTGCAGTGGGTGTTGCCACTCCAATTGTCTGTACCCACCAATTCAACTCCTCTATGGCTGGACCTAGAATCGCAACCCTAAGGTGTGGCGGCAGATGGCGCAATTGGCGGATGTGTCGTTGTAGGTGACGGCAATGCAGCCGTCCTCGGGGAGTGACGAAGGGTATGAAGTTTAGTCTGCCTAGCAAGCGTTGAGCTGATTTGAGGGACCATTCCTGCTTCTGTGTCATCTCTTGCACTGCGTTGCGGAGAGCTGTGCACTTTTCGTGGGATATGCTCTTGGTGTAAGTGCCCCAATCGATCCCCAGGAATTCCAGTTTCTGGCAGGGTACAGCGATTGACTTCTTGAAGTTTACTGTCCAACCTAGCTTTTTTAGAAACCCTACGATCTCTAATGCTTGAGAGGTTAGGACTGTTTTGGATTGATTTGCAATCAAGAAGTCGTCCAGGTACGTAATCCTCCGAATGTCTCGGTCCCGAAGTTTTTCAGCTACTCAATTCGTCAGTAATGTGAACATTCGTGGAGCCGGTGATAGACCGAAGGTGAGACTTGTGAACAGGATCAGCTCGTCTCTGAAGCAGGGCGGAGAAGTTGCCGATGTCGCTTCGCTATAGGAAGTTGGAGGTATGCCTGATGCAGGTCTATCTTTATCATTCAGTTGTTCCTCTGCAGGGACTGCGGAACTCAGCCATGGTTGAACAGCTTGAAAGGTCTGGGATCCAAAAAGAAAAACATTCAATATCTTCAAGTAGAAGATTGTTCGTTCTCCGCCATCCGTTTCCTGACTAAAAATAACTTCGAGAGGTAGATGGGCGTTCCGTCTGCCGCTCCCAAGATTTACAGTTCCCTTAACACAGTTACTTGGGCCTGCATCTTGCCCGTTACCTGCGTCTGGAATTCCCGCAGTAGCTGTGGTGTCTGAGGGAGAAGGGCGGCTTCAGGGTGAATGGAATGCGCCCCCCCCCCTAACATCCTCAGAAGGGGTAAGGGGGCTCCTTCTGCCTTCCAAACTTCCACAAGGTGTCGCAGGCAACCCCTATTGAAGGGATTGGCGTCATTTGAAGCGGCGCTCCCCTCAAAGATTCTTTCTTTTGTGCAATTCCCTGTTTTTTTTTTTGTAGGGGGGCCTTCGATTGTACCTTGCTGAAGGTCTACCACTGCTGGTTCTCCTAACACTGGGCGTCGGGACTTGCTCCCGAAAGGGCAACCTATCATTCTCAGGCGAGGGTCTAGGTCTCGCCAGCCTTTCCTGCAACCTGGGGGGGGGATTTTTGCCAGTCTGTCCCTGACGTGTTCCTCCTTCACCTTGACCCGGATGGTTTCGGCGGTGCTGGATCTGATCGGCCCTCTTCCCACACACTATTTGCATAATGTATTCGGTTATAAGTTGGTGGGAAGAGTCTCTTCCGAACTTTTCTTCGATTGACTGAAACAGCCCCGCGGGTGTAAGAGGTACCGTCTTATTCCCCCCCCCCACTCAATGACAAACTACCGGCCCTCGAGTAAGGCGTCGTTCCCGTCAGCTGAGCTGTAAGAGCTCCTTGGTCATACCCACGGAACTCATCGTTTACTTCCAGCTCGGTGAACAACGGCGTCGCAGCATATTTTTTCTGCGTTTCATAGTAACAGAGCCCGGCCCAATCTGATGTGCCACATTGCTGGATGCCGATCATCGTCGATATCCTGGCCGGGTCCGCATTGAGTACGATCGGCTCCCTCACAGTCCCGACCAACGCTGTCAGTTGTTGTTTATTGGACGGGGCAGGCCTCCTTTGGGAGGCGAAAGGAATCTCCTATCGACTCGAGGGGGATTCTTTCGGGCCGTGAGGTGGACGGTTGATCTTGTTTCGATTGAAACAAGAACTTACTATCTGGCTCTCCAGTCTGTCCAAACGATCACCCGCCACGCTTGGCGTCTGGCCGAAGTTTGTTTCGTCTTCCGACGCGGAGTCTTCATGCGAAGCCAACGATACATCACGCATAATTACGATATGTATATACATATAATATATATTAAAAGTCACGTCACTTTGGAAGCACTACAGTGGTTTATGCACGGATGCTAATTTAGTGACTTTAAAAACAGTCAACACGTGTCGATGTTTACGGATTTGTTTTTGTAGCGACGATCGC
Source organism: Himalopsyche japonica (assembly GCA_028555115.1). Lineage (NCBI taxonomy): Eukaryota > Metazoa > Arthropoda > Insecta > Trichoptera > Rhyacophilidae > Himalopsyche > Himalopsyche japonica. The sequence goes on along the minus strand of JAHFWJ010000754.1, from coordinate 304,362 downwards.
GTAACACTTCAGGCGCGTTCAAAAACAACGTCATCAATGACATACATAACGGCGTCACCCGGATGGCGTGGCTTGGGTAGGCAAGAGAGGGGAGAAGAAAAGGTGTTGCCAACGTAGGGTTTAGATGCGTGGCTCGAAAACAGAGACGAATCATCTCAGGGGATCTTGGACATTGCTGCCAGAACACACAATGAACTCTTTTGGTATATAACATAACCAGTGCTAACTGTTTATTACGCGTCAGTTCTGTTGCATCCGTGTGATAGGATGCCCGAAGATGCTGAAAGGCGAAACCGTGTCGTTAGTGACAAAACATGTGGAATCGTACAAAGATGTAACAATTCCAAAAAAAAAATAATATTTTTTAAATTTAAAATGAGTTTTGATTAAGACAATGAAATTTCAGGGAATGCATAAACATTAAATGAGATTTTTTCAAGCAAAGCTTCTGCTAATAGTAATAAAGTAAAAAATACAGTAAAGAATATTTTATTTTTGTCCAAGGCGTCGATAGTGAATCATTTTTATTGTTATAAATGACTTGTTGGTGTGCCGTGGAAGACAAAAGGTTGTACAGCACTGATCTACAAGATGCATATGGAAGAATTGAGAGATTGAAGATTCGAGAGACAAAAGTTCGTACAAAATAGTCTCTTACCCGCAAGGTTTTGTCCCATCTTTATCTGCACAGAGCATAGACAAATTCCCGCAGAACGTTATGTTTCTTTTGTGTCCGTTATCATTAAATTCACTTTTTTTCTCAATCTTTTCATTAAGTACATTTGCCGCCACATCTGCTGTTATGTTGTCATTTTTTGACGCGTCTTTGCTATGATCGGACAAGTCAATACCTTGCGACACGTTTTCGAAACCACTCTGATCAAAATCAACCCTGCTCACGTTAAACTTGACTTGGGTCTCATTGTACCGCAGATCGTCATTGTCTTCTTCGGTCCCCGAAAGCCAAGCGTTCTTCATAATCTTAGTGTTTCTAGCGATTGGCGTGTTAGGCATACTGCAGTTTTTGATCTCGAAACTGTACTGCGATTTTTTCCTATCATTGATTCTTTTACTAAACGTTCGTGTCAGCGTGCGTATGGAATCCATATCTTCGGTGCCCGGCGATTTGATGTGTAAGGATTTGTACGACTGCGGCGTAATGCTGGTATTTAGTTTCCTGACCTTTTCGTTGGTCTTCGGCAACGAATCGGTCGCCGATTCGTCGTTGAATGAAAGCTTCGATATAAGATCCGACGAATTGAGATTGTTCAAACGCGAAGTATACCGCGTGACATCTGGCGTTAGTATGCCGTGATATTCAGTCGAGTCAGTTTTGTTAATGGTGGAGCTCCGCGCGGACGAAATGTTAAGTAATGAGTTCGAATAATTCACGGTGTCTTTGGAAGAATTGTTTTGATACGGTGTCACATTACTGCAAAATGATATTTTATTAAACGTGTCGCTTATTGTGCTGTCGTTTCCGCTTTGTTTAGCGCCACTGTCTGCATCCGGAACTTGATCATTTATTGGAACCGATGGGTGTCCACTTGCATTTTTTGAACTGTCATCGAATTTCGATTTCTCGCTGGAAACGGTGAGATTCCTAGAGAGGGATTTTTTCAAAGACTCGTTACTTTCATCATCATACATGCTTTCGTCTTGTAGGGCTTTGAACCGGTTTTCCAAGTTTTTCCTCAGCATCATTTCATCGTCTAATTCCCCAAGGTATTTCTGTAATATAATAACAGATAATATTAATTAAATTGGCATTTACTTGGTAGAACCCATTATAACATAGTGAAAAAATAGAATGAATTTTAGTTTGACAAAATTTATAAGATATATAGTTGATAGCTATTTCGGCTAGTGCCCTCATCAGAACTAAAAGCCGTGTGGTACTTGCTACTATAATACTAAATGTATAAATACAATTTGAGAATTTTTTTGTGAAATTTCTCAAAACTTTCACAGCGATTTAGGCAAATATAAAAGCTCTACAATCTCTTATCTACATAATAACGATAAGACAGTTTCAAGTAATCACTTAAGGCTGAGAGCAATTCTGCTAAATAACCGACAAAAATTCTCCTTTATTAGTTAATTTACTTATGTATTGTAAGCAAGTGTATGAGGAGGTATATAGTGAACTCACTGTGGATTACTCAGCTGTGCAGCGATTAGCTTCTATTAGCAATGACAGAAGTAAAATGCAACAAATCAATTAGTAAATAAGAGATAAAGGTGACTTGAAGAATTTCAACGCTAGGGCGCCATAGATCTTCACTCACACTCAACACTCCATCAATCAATTTGACATCAAAAAAAAAACCAATTTACTTCTATCAATGCTTTAACACATGAGATATTAGTAGTTAGTGGGTTATAAATTTAAGTTAAATATTGTGATGGTTTTTTCTATGTGTTTGGAGATATTTAAAGATATAAATCCGTGCTTGATAAAACTTTCTTATTTCCAACATGAAATGAAGAAGTTATAAGGAAGAACGTATAGAGATAAAAGACACACCCTGGCAATTTCCAATTTCTCGCAAAGCACGTCGATAGTCATTCGGTCGAGGATATTGAGCGCCAGCCCTCCACTCAGGATATCATAGACGGTTTGAGGATATCTGCCATCTTGGGGCAGGCGAATTCCTGTCTGCCATAACAGGTAAAGATCGCACAGCTGTTCGTACGATAAGGTGGACCATGGGACTGCATCTGGAAGATGATGAAGTAACAATTTCTATACATCATACCTTTGCTATTTCTGATAGAAAATTTGAATTATTACAACTTTGTACGATTCCACATGTTTTGTCACTAAAGACCGGGGTTTCGCCTTTCGGCATCTTCAGGTATTCTATCACACGGATGCAACAGAACTGACTTTCGGGTCATTAGTGACAAAACATGTGGAATCGTACAAAGTTGTAACAATTCAAATTTGATTCCAATCAATTCCATCCGGCACCTTCAGTTGATATCACAAATTATTTCTGATAGAGTAAATCAGTGGTCTTCAAACTTTGTTGGCTCATGGAACCCTAAGAATAATTTTTTTTTCAGGGAACCAATTAAAGATATTCAAAGAAGCTAATGTGTTATACATAGTAAATTTACGAAAAGATATTGAATTTTTCGATAAGATGTTCCTTCGCCATCATTTGCAAGCCTCGCTTTTAAGCCAAGATTTAGCGTTAATTTACTAATGAAGTTAAATAAATACAATTTTAATTTGACATGCGGAAACCCCGGAGAGCTGCCTAGGAAAACAGTTTGAATACCACTGGAGTAAATCAATTAAAAATATACCAGTAAAATTAACTACAGTAGAACCCCGATCTTACATTTAACATAGTCCTACCCATGCTCTTATAAGAACAATTTTCAAGTCAACTCAAGTTTAGTCAGCTCTGTTGCATCCATGTGCCTGTGATAAGTTTTATTAATGCTAAATATTGTTAATGAACTATTATGAAAGGATTTTACAACAAATAATAATCAACTATCATTAAAATGCAATTGGGTAATTGTAGACTGAGAAATGTCTATCTATTTCAAGACAGTAGGTAAAGGTATGTATCAGTATGTAGTTTACAAAGTTTCAACAATTCAAATTTGATATTGAAATTCTATCAAGCATACAATCGATATGAAAAATTAAAATAAATCTATCTAATTATATTGGTTTCGCGATAAATATGATCACATTTGATCATTATGTCATAACCAAACATGTTTCATTGGACATTGCTTGTATACTCTGTAATAAATTTGTATACCTTGACATTGCCATGGTATAAAGTTAAAATGTATGCTACAACAATGTATGACAGATGCTCACCTGAATTTGATGTCTATATTTAACCTTCCCAGGAGTAATTAATCTATTTTAGCCGTGCTGTGAGGAGTGAGATTTTTTACAAAACATTTTTTTTAATCAAATTATTGTATAAAAAAATACAACTCACATTTTTAGGGTTTTATCGTAATAAAACCAGTTGCATAATCCAGGGATCACAAACCATTGACACATAGCACTTGAATATAATATTACAATAATTGTTGACATATACGACAAATATGCCCATACTCCTTTACGAAAAAATTGCATCGATGTATAATACAATACTAGTACGTCCATACTCCTGGAAACGTTAATGTGCACGATTTATACTTACTGTTTGTACATTCCCACAGGATGATGCATATCGAATAAACGTCACTTCGTCTGGATGGATACACTAAGCCGTCGATTTCGTCGAACAGTTCGGGTGCTTGAAACCTGAAATATTTAAAAAAAGAATTGGATATTGTATATTAACAGGAGTAGGAAAAAAGGGGATGCAAAGATAGTAAAAATGAGGATTCTGTGTTAACATTTTGTCTGTGTCAAAAAATATAGACAACAACTTTTTTGCTGATTTGTGAATCATGTTTTCGGCTATAAATTGGCACCTATCGTAATCTAATACCTATTTCAATAATAACATACAATACATCTATTATCTTATATTTTCTGTTTAATTCAACACTAACTATACTTCATACAAAAGCAGTTTATTGTCGCCATTTTGTAAAACATCACCATGCGCCGTCTTATCATGTAAGTGACGTCTATCAATGTATGTATGTGTGTCTGTTTGTCCTTTATGCATTACTTCACCATTCATCTGATCGATATGAAAATTAATAAATTTATTGAATACACTTTCGCTAATGTTTCTAGCATACAATTCCCTACCTAACCCCCCCCCTCAAATAATTAATAAATAGAATTAAAACGACACTATTAACAATTAAATGGTTTGTTATCATAAGAGTTTCCTTCAATTTTTTTACTTTGAGAATGTAACAACGCAATAAGTGTTAGCTAGTAGATTATAAAAAATATATTTTATACGAATATCCTCCGTATCGACCTACTGATAACTTATTCTAATCATTAACGTTCAAATTTTTTAATAAAAAAATAATATATTTTATAAATGAGTGGCGTACGGTTCTTACGAGAAAAGCGATAAAACAATGTTGGCCATTTTACATTGATGACGCAATGTTCACATCGCATAGATGCGTGTTTGATAGGTTCCACAAATATATAATATCAAAATGCTTTTGACCAAATCCAATAGATGTGATTGATAAATAATATCATCATCATCATCAGCCGGGGTCGATCCACTGCTGGATGAAGGCCTCCCCCTGCTTTTTTTTCCCAGGTGGGTTGTTTGGACAAAGCAACACCACGCTGCCCAGGCGGGTTGGTGTTCGGTTTTTTGTCTGGGTTTTCCTTCCCATAGCCAAGAGAACACGGCACGCTGTGTTCCCGAGCGGTCACCCATCCAAGCACTATCCGCGTCCAATGCTGCTTAACTTCGGTGATCGCACGAGAGCCGGTGCTTTCAACGTGGTATGGTCGTTGGCTATATACTATAATTAATATATTCAATACATTTTGAGCCTTAACATATTAGAGACGGTTGTTATATGAGGCTAAAATTCTGCACAATGCCCATGATTCTTATGTGCGCCATGCGTGTTGAGGGGATGTCAGCTATGACGCGTACAGTGAGCCAAAAATCAAAGGCCTTGTTCAGGGGTGGGGAACCTTTTCATTTCAAAAGGCCACATTCACTTATCTGATTCAAAATAAGGCCGAGGTAAAGAAAACGTTGACACTTCCCCCCTATTAACTAAATACTCTTAATTAAGAAAAAATACACATTTAAAAATATAATATATTAAATTGTATATTTAAAAAAAAATATTACACATATGTATGTATTCAAAGGAATCAATCAATTTGGGATCAGTCCAAAGGTTCCCCACGCCTGACCTTGTTCATTTTAGTGTGTTTTTATTTTGATGCAGATTGATAAGGTTCGGAACTTCGGAAAGTCAAAATGTCCCGTTTTTAATAAAGATAAATTATTTTTTGTTCAATATGATTTAAGAAAAATTCAGTTGATAATGCTCGCAATGAGCGAAACCGTTCGTGATTTAAATAATGTAAAAATTTGGGTAAAGTAGTGTACATAAAGTTTTATTACTGTACAGTTTGACTGTACAGAATGTATGTAAAAATTATAATTTATACCGATAGTTGACGTTGGACTTCCTGTACGAGCTCTCTTGCGGGAGACACTCTTGGCCGGCATTTTCGCTGTGTGATCTGACAGGTTCCTGATCAGATGACAGGAGATCATCATTTGAAAGGCCTAGAAAAAAATAGTGACATTTCTATTGCGTAATAGACAATAATTAATCCAGATTCGTGTTGGGAAGGAAAACAAATGCCAGCAAGAAGAAATTTGGGAAAAAATTTTTTTTTTTGACTAGATATTTCTTGATTAGCAGGGCTGCGCCAATATCAATATATATTTTTTGTGATAGTCCTGGAAACATTTACACAAAAAAAAATATTTACTATACTGAAAATGTTGCGGAATACCTTCATAAGAGATATAAAATTAATAAATATGATTATATTTTCAGTTATTTTTGTGTGGCGGCCCTGAAAAAATAAGCTTGAGTAGTTGTTGATTTTTGTTGACTTTTTGATAAAAACGGAATAAATGATTTTCGTGTATGTATGTTGTTAGTTGAAACCAGAACAGGAATTCGTATTAACCCTCTGACTGCTAACATCTCAACAGTTGAGACAGCTGATATTACTGTGTTGAGTTGATGCCCAAGAATATATGAATTAACAGTGGATAAAACCTTCTTGTACTTGCTAAATTTTGAGTTGATGCATTGCTTGATTTGTCCTGACAAACTCAATAAGATTATTTCAAACCAATATTATTCAATAAATTTTTGAAGTATAGGCGTTGGAATATCCTTTAAAATGCTCAGCAGGGAACAAGTTAAGAACTTTTTTAAAAAATGGTTGCCATTAAGTGTTTCCTTCCTTCTTTGTATCTCTTCAGAGTCCCATGAAAAGGGTTAACTCAGGATTTCATTGTCCTTGAAATAATAAATATAATACTGGTTTACCAAAAATATTGACATATTCAGGTTCCGTTGAAGGACTCTTCATCCGAGAATGCTTTGACTTGGGGCTTTTCACAGAAGACGACGTTGATGAAGATGTGCGACTGCCATCCGGAGATATCTTGGATGAGAACTCGAATCCGGTCAATTTTGCAATGTCTTTCGAGGTTATCAGAATCGAGTGACTGGATATTGCTGTATGGACGTATTGATGCGTTTGAAGGTACGACACGGCCTTTGAAATATCGTTGAGATAACAAATTGATGCCAGGAGGGGTAGAATTGGACCCTGGAATAAAGAAGAACATTAAATTTATCAAAGAGTAAGAGTAAGTTAGTATATATGAACACGAATTTAAAGAGGCGGAAATATAATATTTAATATTTAAATTGCTTTCCAATGTAATGCTACACAAATGAAGCTTGTTGAAATTTGTTGATCTGAACAACAACACCGAGTCGAAGCAGACATAAATATTCAAAAATAATATAATATAACGTGTACAATTATATGGCTTGTATTTTAAGATTTTATCTTCTGTTTTTACACACTAGATGTCATTGATATTATTTACTATGTATAAGTCTATTTTCATACATACTAGTGCTAACGACCCGGGATTCGCCTTTCGGCATCTTCAGGTATTCTATTACACGGATGCAATAGAACTATCGTTGGTTATTATTTGCTGAAAAACCCTTTCAAGAATGACTCAATAATAGGATTAATCGTTAATGAAAATCATCACTGGAAATTGTATTAATTATTATTAGATAAATATTATTGAATATGTTTTAGCTGCCATTTGGTTCTTACCTTGGGGGTCTGTAATTAATACCTTTGGTATATAGACAATGCTAACCGTTTGTTGTGCGTCAATTCTGTTGCATCCGTATGATAGAATGCCTGATGATGCTTGAGTTGTTAGTGACAAAACATTCCATCGTGCACCTTCAGCCGATATCATAAATTATTAATAACGTAGTTTTCCATTATAAATGAATACTATCTATAGCTCATTATTGAAAATGGTTCGGACCTGATTATGGAGTAAGTTGTGAAGCGATATGCTGGTCTCTTCGAAAATGGAGTGAACCTTTTGATCGGAGTCATAGCAGAGTCCCATCATCAGCAGTATGTGTGGATGTCGGATTGTTCTACAGGATGAAAACAATATTATGTACTGTAATATCACAGAATCAATTAAAATAACTAAATAACACGGTAAAAAAATAAGAATGCATTTTAATTCTACAGAATTTATAAGGTATATAGTTGATAGCTATTTCGGCTTACACTTCATCAGAACAATTTTTAAATGTACACTTAACTTATCTATATATAGCTATGTACAAAAAGTACACATTACATCTTCTCTTCAGTTCTAACATCCTAATCTTATATTGTGATAAAAAATTCTTAAATGTGGCATATTGATTTTATGTATTTCTCAAAGCAAAAGTTAATTTGGGTCTTTTTTTTGATAAAAAATTTTATTTACCTTCCGTAATTTTCTAAGAAGCGGTGATAGATTTATATTTGCTCGTTCATTAAGAATGCTATATGCATTTAGTTTAAGGTCTTTACTACAAAGACGTAAAAAAGTGGGCATTGACTTAAATTTTATGTTATGCGATTCCTTTACAAGATGATTTGCATATTATGAAACTGTTTTTTACTATTAAATGATTTTATATGTTCCTTAGTCCGAGTTGATAATTACTTCTTTCTGTCTATCCAATGTATATCGATTCGCACGAGCCGCAGAACATCTATAGAAATAGTTCTGACGATGACTCAAGCTGAAATAGTTGTCAATTATATACCTTATAACTTCTGTAGAACTAAAATACATTGTTATTTTCTCAGCGTGTTATAATAGAGTTCTATGCCAATTTAATCAAACATTTTATAATTTGTATGAAATAGGATAAATTAAACTTACACGGTGAAAATATAGCGACGAATTTTAGTTAATTTAGCCGTGTTATAATGGAGTTCTAACAAGTAAATGCCAATTCAATCAATAAATTAACCTGCTAATTGCTAGCGTCAAGTTAGCAGTACTTTGGCAACCAGATGGTCAAAGCTCGTCAAGGGGAAATCATTATTGATTGTATATGAATGTTGTTTATATGTATTATATTAAGTAATCTCGGAATAAATGTCGTTTTTTCAATAGGTAACTTTGATTCAGTATGTTTGGGTCCGTTTACCAGTAAAGACGTGCGTTATTATTTTTCTCTTCTTTGGTGATTCTTTACCTTTCTTTTAAACAAAAAAAATCAATTTTACCCCATCTACAAAAAAAAGAAGAGACGTGTCCTTCGGAAACACATTTAAGAAGCTGTATGCTGTTTTTGTTTGCTGCAACAGAAGCAACGGAATCCATTTGTGAGACTTACGGTAATATACTGGACATAAGAAAGTGCCAACGATTGTTCAGAAAATTTCGATCGGGCAATCTCGATTTGAAAAATAAGTCTCGAAGTGGACGGCGCAGTCTAGTTGATGAAGCAGCCCTAAAGGCGGAAATTGAAGCAGACCCGACGATGACCATTGATCAATTATTCGAGAAGGTCGTCACATCACAATCGAATACTCACCGCTATCTAGAGAAACGGGGGAATGTTCAAAAAGAAGACATTTGGGTTCCTCACGCGCTAACTGATCACAACAAAGCGCAGCGCCTCAGCATATGCAAAATACTGCAAGAAAAGCAACATTCTTCCCTGTTTCTCCATGACCTTATCACAGGAGACGAAAAATGGGTGCCGCATCACGATATTAAAAGAAAAAAACAATGGTTAAATCATGGTCAAACATCAATTTCAACCCCAAAACCAGTACTATATTCTAAGAAAGCCCTATTGTGTGTGTGGTGGGATTCAAAAGGTGTGATTTATTATGAGGTGTCAAAACAGGGACAAACTGTTACTGCAGCTCTCTATTGTGATCAGATGGACAGGTTAAATACAAATTTACAAGAAATTATTGTAGATCTGCTCTTATGTAAAGAAGTGAAATGCAATTCAATTTAATATTTGATAGGTTAACTATAGAATATCGGAAAATTTAATTCTCATTTTGATTTTATATAAACTGAAAGATACGTGTGGCCAATTTAAAAACTGAATGTATGTAATAACAAAAAAGGGTAACTGACGTTAGTAGGTCAATTTCGTTGGCAGAAGCCAGTTTGATGTTCACGAAGGCACCGCCCCAACTCGCGCACTCCAATCCTGTTGTGGTTTCCTCGTCTTTGCTGTCTTCGAGGGGTTCTACTTCACCACCAGAAAGAGTCTTCAAGTCACTGCGGCGGACGAGGGGCACGCCTCGAAAGCGTCCACGAACACTGGCGCGGCACATCTGCATTCACAAATCATACAAAATAAAGTTCAAGGTTAACGATCGGTCCCATGCTGCTCTGCATCAGGCCAAGAAAATGCAGAGTAAAGTTATATATTTTAATCAGCATTGTGTTATGGAGCGCGAAAATGCAACAGGGGCTGCGCAAACAAGGTGAGTGGAGCAGTGGCGTAACTAGAAATTTTGGGCCCCCGTGCAAACTTCACTTAGGCTTTTTATATTTTGAAATGTGCAAAATAATAAATTATTAATTAAAATGTTTAGAAGAGATTTTTTTAAATGTAAGTGTGCAGACTGTCTCCAAATAAATTTAATTTTTAATTATTTTAAATGTATACACGTTAGTACGCTCGCCATATGACGCCGAAAATTTACAAAAAGCACTAAAATCCGCCATTTTTGTCACCAAATCGGAATGACCAGTGGGTCCAACAGCTGGTCGGATCACTTTGGTTGAACTTGTTATAAAACATAGGTTCCCAACCTGGGGTCGCCAACTTATACGATCAACTAAAAAAATATTTTTTTTATATGCTTTTGGATTGTACATTGCGGGTCACATAGATTTTATGAAAAGGGATTGCCACGCGAAAAAGGTTGGGAACCTATGCTATAGAATCAATAATAATAGTTTGTCAGTTGATTTTGCTCGCAATGAGCGAAACCGATACTGATTTTAGTGTTATTAAAATTTGTCAAAAATGCTAAATATTGTGTTATATTACTTAAAAAAAAGTTTATATTGCTTTGGAAATCCTTCAAATACATTATCAATGAAAAATATTTAATACCGCTGATGCGAGACTAAGTGGATATGAACCGTTTCGCTGTTTTTTTTGTCGAAAACTCGGCGTTTCCAATACGATGATAAAAATAATTAAACAATAACAAAATGTCACAATGGAAAACGGAGTGACAATGGCTGACGTTCATTGATCGTGACACAGTTTGGCGGGCGACCGATCGCAAATAGGAGCGAACCAGCCAGTCGACGACACCTGACCCGGCGACGCAGAATAAAATAAACACAATCAGTCCAACAATGAAGGAACCCTGTTGACATTGTGCGAAATTTAATCGAAAATAAACAGTCGATTGAGTGACAGTGGTATTAGAAGAAACCAGTGGCGTGGTGTGGGGATTTGGCGCCTTCGTGCAAAACGAGGGGCCCTTTAAATAATTATTTGAATTAATTAACGATATCGACTGAAGATGCTTGATGGAATTTAAATATCAAATTTAAATTGTTACAACTTTGTACGATGCAACAGAGCTGACAGTTCTGTCGCATCCGTGTGATAGAATGCTTGAAGATGCAGGAAGGCGAAACCCGGGTCGTTAGGGAAAAAACATGCGGAATCGTACAAAATTTTAACAATTCTAATTTCATATTGAAATTCCACCAAGAGCCTTCAGTCGATGTCACAATCAATGAAATTGATCACAATAAGGCTTCGATAACAATTTGAAACTTCGAAAGCGAAATTGGGCGTAAAAAGTGATTAATACCTTTGGTGTATAGACAATGCTAACTGTTTATTGTGCGTCAGTTCTGTTGCATGTGATAGAATGCATGAGGATGTCGAAAGGCGAAACCCTGGTCGTTAGTGAGTTATACAAAATTAAGGTAAACCAATAATCCATCAAGAGCTCTGAACAATCGGAACGTAACGTATTTATATATGATCCTGATCAAAAAATATATTTTAGAAATAAGTACTAAAAATATTTTTTTTATTATTTAAAATATCATGCCTTTCCATCAAGAAGTGACAGTTAACACCTTAAAAGTGAGAAATAATCATTGCCAAATAAAACTTTTCACAATAAGAAAAAAAATTGGGGGTGGGGGCGGAAATATTTTTTTTCAGATTTAGGGGGCCGCGATATGAAAGTGATTGGGAAGCACTGCTATGAGGGTAAATAAATATTAAAAATCATTGGTAAACAATTGTTAAAACAATATGGCAGCCCCACTATTTTCAACAAAAAACTCACAGTTCGAGGATCATGTATCAACGATCAATGTCACCATTATCAAGAGAGTTCTACGCACCAAGTAACTGTATATTTTACGTCAGTTCTGTTGCATCCGCGTGATAGAATGCTTGAAGGTGCCAAATATTTTATGAAGACAAGATTTAATATGAAGAATTAATAATAATTCCATCAAAAATATAGGAAAAATAACACAATATCGCAGCCTGATTTGCGATAAGCGACCAACGCCACTGGCGATTAGCTCCGTAGCACAATGGCGAAAATGTCCAGCCTCACCTTTTCCAGTTTCCGCGCTATTGAATTCAGCGAGGTTTCCGCCGGGTCCACCGCTCCGTCGCTGGCCCTCACCTCTTCCTCACTCTCCAGCAGGTCTTCGAGGGACCTGTCGCCGATGAGGCGAGACCTGTTGGTCGTGTTCGCCATGCAACTGCTCCTATCCTCGTACGGCAGCGAATTGTCCCTGTAGAACTCGGGAGGAGGCGACGACTGTATATCTTCAGCTAAGTCAAAATCGACCTGTCTGTCTTTTCCGCTGTTTCGACACGGCAATAGATCAGGCGAAACGGACAATTCTCGATGTTTTTTCTTTCGCTTGTATCCTGAGGAGTCATTATTTGACTCTGTATTACTCGGAAGATAGATACTGTTTCGAAACAGGAAATTTATCTGAGGAGGTCCTTGCGATATTAATTCAGGATAATTTGTCCTTCGGTTGTCCGGGAGTGACCTCCTTTTCGGACTAGACCGTGTTTTCTTTTTGTAGTCGTTGGCGCTTTTTCCGTTATCTGATATTATGGAAGTTGGTGGGGTACACGCTCCCTGATACCTCCTCGCGACGAACTCCGCCAACGCTTGTTTGTACTCTTCGGTTCTGATCGGATCCTCGATCTTGTTTATTGAGTCCAGTGAGGAGTAGCTTCCCGGTGGAATCGAAGAATCATCCGCATCGCGGAGTCCAATAGCTTGCGTGTCACTACTGCGTCGGCCGTTTCGATCCCTGGACAAAAAAAATCATAACATATTATATTATAGTTAAGTGGATAACAATGTCAAATTGAGTTTCTCGGACACAGCATAGAACAATACGGCACAGAAGACATATTTTTGTTTTAAAAGATCGAGGACTGGTTTTGCTCCTCGCGATACTCAACTTATCAAATCAAAAATATAAATAAAATCACTATACAAATCAACTTATGCAACACAATTTATGATACGGTGAAAAAATAGCAATGTATTTTACTTCTACAAATTTTTTATCAGATATAGTTGATAGATATTTCAGCTCACACCGTCGTCGGGACTTTGTTTAAACATACATTTGCTTATCTATATATGGCTGTGTAGAAAATGTACACAATAAATATTCTCTCCTGTTTTAACGACCTAGCTGAAAATTGAAAATGTAAATGAAACTAAACAGGTGATTCAACATCTAGATTGTCGATTCATTGAACCGATTTCGCGTTAAGGGTACTACAATGGGGAGTTGGGAAGGTTGCGCTGATCATTGAGAATGAAGACGATGCTAACTCCTTATTGTGCGTCAGTTCTGTTGCGTCCGTGTGATGGAATGCCTGATGATGCCGAAAGGCGAAACCGGGGTCGTTAGTGACAAAACACGTGCAATCATACAAAGTTGTGACAATTCAAATTTCATACTGAAATTCCATTCAACGCACCTTCAAGTGATATCATAAATTATAAAAAAATAGTTTCCAACCTTTTTTCGATTCATTATTGGGTCAGTAAGATATTCTCACGTCACTTTATAATAATAAAAAAGTATAATTCAAAACGTTATTTTAAATTAAATTGTATAAATTAATTGCATTACAGCTATTCGAAACGGTGCTTATTTTCTGTGGGAACGACTTTTCGTCTCGAATGGATGTAATTTATGTTTTATTGCGTTTTACGGCTTGTATAAATCAGTGTGCAAGGCATCGGCAATATTGGCCAATTATTTTTATACAAGCACAAAAATAGACACGGATGGTTCATCCTACGGCCGCTTATGTTCGTGGAATTAAAGTAACAATAAAAATTATTTACTTTTACAGTTTACGACACAAAAAGAAATCGTTAATAATTTATTAAAACTACGGAAAACGCAGTCAGTGTGATTTATTCGAGTGCTTTGAAAAGTTTTATAGACCTCGTAACTCCGAAGCATAAAACGTTGTGAATTAACGAAATAAAAAATTCGAAAAAATGATTTTGAAGCGAATATCAAATTTGGATTGGGTTTTATCTTTCGGAATCTTCCAGCATTTTATCACAAGGATGCAATAGAATTGACCCACAATAGACGGCTTGCGTCGGTTATACACAAGAGGAATTAATTACAAAGAACTCCGACATTGAACAAAAACATCACTCCGACTACGATTAAACTTAGTTCATTTTTGTAAGGCTTTTTCCTACTTTACCTATATATATATATATGTGCGTTAAATTATTTAATTAATTTTTTAGTTTATAAGATGACCACACGACTCCAAAAAGAGAGCTGTAAGACTATCTCGGGCATAGGTTCCCAACCTGGGGTTCGCCAACTTATACGGTCAACTAATTTTTTTTTTTGTATGCTTTTGGATTATATGGGAGGTCGCGGGTCACATGGATTTTATGAAAAAGGGGTCGCCACCCGAAAAAGGTTGGGAACCTATGCTATAGGGCTTTGATCGTTTAACCTCTTCTCGAGGGTGAAAAATGTAAACAATGATTGGCAAACAAAAAAAAAATGGCAGCCACATTATTTACAACAAAAAATAAACTCGCAGCTCGAGGTTAATGTATTAACGATTAATTTCACAATCATCAAGAGAAATACGAGAAACCATCCACACTTATAAAAACCTCAAGTCCAAGCCAACAATTAGGGACATAAAAATGAAAAATACACCAAGCATACATTCCACTCTTGTTTTTCTCATCAATGCCTCGCTCCAAATGTGGAAATGATCCGAACCCAATTCGCTGTGAAATTGGAGAGAATGTGTTCCCAAACGCCGTTTATATTATCACTGGTAGATGTACTATAAAACCACTGGTAACGACGCCGGGGCGGTAAGTAAGGCCTACCGTAATAAAAAAAGAATATTCAGGCCTCGACTTTAACGTTCTTTAAAACCGCACTGATCAAATAGAGGAGCATATCGGTTTTGGGTTTAGTCACGAAAAAAGGGCTCCACCATTGGCGTCCAATAAAAAAAATATAACGGTGTTTTTCGAACATATTTAAATCTTAACCGCTTTGTCGCCAAAACGCATATATCGCCTATTGCAATACTAGCAAATATTACCGGATGTGATGGGTAAATAAACCAGATTGTGAATGTGGAGGTTATCTATCGCAGAGCTTCCCAAATCGGGGGTCGCGAATATATTCAGTACACAGTACACATATTCATTAATGAATGAAATACTTACACATATATAATATTTGGAAGATGTTTTGCGAGTTTGCATTTTTGACATTGAACCCGATATCGATTTATTATTTAAAAATATGCGACCTCATCAATCGCATTCAATTGTTTCATATGTGAATAGTTTTTCTTAAAAAAAAATTGTTTTAAAACAAGTTATTATAATTTTGTATATTATATTTTAAGTAATAAAAACACATTTCTTAGTACTTATTTCCACAATATGTTTTGTGATCAGGACCGGTTTCGCTCATCGTGAGTATTATCTGTCAATCAGTTGATAACGCTCGCGATGAGCGAAACCGGTCCTGATAAAAAAATGTGCTTTTGTTATTTATAATATCATATCTTTCCACCAAGAAGTGACATTAAACACCTTAGAAGTGATGTGTATTATAATTGAAATAATTACTTCCAAATAAACTTATTGAATATAAAAACGAATTTTTGGGGGGCCGGGAATAAACTCTTTCAGTTTATTGATTGAACTGACATTTACTTGGTAGAGCTTCACTATTACACGGTGAAAAACTTGGTGAAAAAATAGCAATGTATTTTAGTTCTACATTTTTTTTTATAAGATAAAGTTGATTATTTGAACGAACATAGCATAGTTTAGACAATGACGTGAGCCAAAATAGTTATAAACTATACCTTAAAAAAAAAATTGTAGAACTAAAATAGATTGCTATTTTTTCACCAAATTAATTCTTTCAGATTTAGGGAAACACGACATGAGAGTAATTGGCAAGCATTGATCGATCGGGTAGTGACCACATCCAAAAGAAACATAACATGGACAGCCGGTCTTTATTACTTTAACACCATGCATTGATTTGAAATGTTTTAATAGATAATTCTCGCGATTAGCGAAATCAGTTTTGATCGTGATAATAAAAAAATATGGAAATAGTAATTAAGATTGCATTTATAGTTTTAAATCGTCATAACATTACAGTGTGTGTCTTTTCGATTTTACAGTGACAATTTACTGCCCCTATTTTAACACTATCAGCCCCGGCCAAAATTTTGCAAACCTAGCCCCTATGCCCGGCCCATTTTTGAACAAATGGCGTATTTCTTAAGTGTTTATTAAAAGTGTTATAACTATGTTAATATTGGATATAATCAAATGAAATTTTCTGAGATGCTTAACGACATTATGGTAATTACCCCAAGATGGTGAAATTGTCAACACTTCCCCATATGTAGAGCCACACTGTATTGTTTACACATGTACCGAGCCTCACTTATTTTGTTGGTTTGCACACACTTCGCAAGGCCTATAGAGGCTATTTTTTTTGTGTTGCCGGTATAGGAATCAACATCTGTTTTTTTTATATCCACAAACAATCTATTTTATGAATATTGCAAAAATTTTCCTCGGAATGGACTCGGTACCACTTATATATCGTCTACAGGAGAGGGAATGTTGGTATCGTGTATTGAACGTGAAACGATTGTGTTTTTAGATTGTATTATATAAACCAATAATTTCATGAGCGATAAAACTAATTGAATGATCGATTTGAAATGGTTCGAGTCTTGGCAATAAGAAAACATTAAAATTCTCTGTCAAATACTTTGTTTAATGTCCCTAATTTGTCTTTTTTCGACGGGCCGGTCTATCACGTCAAAACACGGTTCCGGGACTCAAGCGTTGGATCTTGCATCACGTAAAAACACGGTTCCGGGATTCGATAAGTTAATATTCATCGCGCGCGTCAATGCGACGGCGGGAGTTAAAGAGGTTATGTAACCTCGGAATGAGGCGGGGATTCCACTTTGGATGCGGACCGTGACGGGATTTCCCCTCCATCATAATATTACCCTCTGTCATTCTACCTGCATCAGCAGAGCCATCTGTCTAAGAAGTTCGAAAATTTCACCGGAAGATTGTTACGTTCATGGTTTGATTTTATGAAGAAAGTGGTATCATAACAATTCGAATTAAGAATTGAATTGTTTTCTTTATATAATATCAACATTTGAACAAAGCTGATTGCTAATAAAAAAATAAATAACCCTTTAAATGCCGGGATGTATACATACACCAGTACTCGAAGGGCTAGCAACTTCTCTAAAAAATAAAACCTAATAACAAATCTTTATTTTTAGTCGATGATCTTTAAAATATGTCGCGTTTTAACACGTTGTATACGGTGTCGAAAATTTGGGTGTTTCGGAAACTTTCTCTTGCCACGGCGAGAATTTCGGGATGTTCAATTATTAAAATATTGTACATTTTCAGACTTTTATTAATAACGACGCGGGTTTTAATTTTCGGTATCTTCAGGCATTTATCACGCGCATGCAGTAGAATAGACAATGCTGGAAATGCGAGGTCGCTTGTGACGAAAAATGATTAAATGTACAAAGTTTCATCAATTTAAATTTGATATTGAAAATTCATCAAGCACCCTCAGTCAATATCAAAAATTAAATTTGATTCTTTAAAATGTGGACACTTCACATGTTTTGTCACTAACGACGCGAGTTTTATCTTTCGGCATCTGCAGGCATTATAACACACGCATGCAATCGAACTGACAATGCTGAATGACTGATGATGCAAGCTTCGAGTGAAAGTGACAAAATAAATGGAAATGTACAAAGTTTCATAAATTAAAATTTGATACTGAAAATCTACCTAGTACTCTCAGTCAATATTGAAAATTAAATTCTTGGAGTGTTAAAAATGTGACACTTCACATGTTTTGTCACCAACGAGTTTCGTCTTTTAGAACCTTCAGGTATTCTATCACACGATTGTAATATAACTGATAATTCTGAATGCCCGAAGAAGTGCGAAATCGAGCTGTGAATAACGCAATATGTCTAAATGTACAAAATTCCATCAAGCATCTGCAGGCGGTATTGTAAATTATATCAGCAATGTTGCAGGTTGAAAGAATTTAATCCAAAATATTTGGCTTCCCAATTCACTATTTAATAGATTAATTATTCGAATGCCATAGGTTGACTACACCTGGAAATATGGCGACTAGAACTCAAAGTTATATCAGTATACTTTTTTCAGTTCGCTTTCGATTAATGATAGCAAGGTAAACGTTTATTGCTCGTTCGTTCTGCAATAAGCACTAAAAGAATAATTACTGACAAGCATTACTAATTGATTTCTGATATTTTTACGCTATTAAATAACAGAGCACACTTAACCAATTAAAAATCAATTAATTTCTATAAGTAAAAAAAAAAATATTTCGTGTTGTGAAATTAAACTACATTTAATAATGTAATTTCGTTTGATGACACATTTCTATATACACAAAAATACTTCAGTATTTTTTTGGCTTAAAGTAAATATTGGCATTAAGTCGAAAGCGATCAACACGAGATTAAACTATGAACGAAAATGTTAAGTAGTATTCAAATACTTAATAAAAACAATTCATACGCGTTCGAATATTTTTTAAATGATAATAAAAAAAACATATTTAAGTAATATTATCACAGCATATTTTATGATCAGGACCGGTTTCGCTCATGGCGAGTATTATAAGCTGATTGGATACAAAAATTCAAAGCCTATTTCTATAGAAAAAAATGAGTTAAACGTTACAGCATTTTTATTGTATGAATTGTAAATTGCTTTCATAGTTCATGGATCATTAGTTTTGTATGTCTGCTTACTTTTAACTCAGAAATTTTTTACAAATAGGCTCGCTTGCAAGTTGTATCATATCAGTTGATAACGCTCGCGATGTGCGAAACCTGCCCCGGTCATAAAATTTATTAAAGAAATGGCATTAAAGATGCGTTATTATTATTCAAAATATGATGCCTTTCCGTCAAGAAGTGACAGTTAACACCCTAAAAGTTCGAATACTTGATTAGAAACCCCAGTCATATTTTACTATTCCTTGAGAAAATTGTATAAATAACGGTCTAAAAGATAGTACGAATTGGAGTCTTACAGATTAATACTATGAACGAATAATTGATTCTGTAAAAAATTCGCATATTTGTTTGGGAACCCTAGTTGTATTATAGTATTCCTTGAGAAAGTGCTATAAATAACTGTTTAAAATATAATAGAAATATGACTATTGAAAATTGAAACCACGAACGAAAAATGTATGTATTGTAGCATAAAAATATTCGAATATCAAAAAAGACTGGATATGTTCGAATATTCGATTGGCAACCCTGGTTCATGATATACTATTTTTTTGGGAAAATGGTACAAATAACGGTCCGGTAATTATGCAGCATATTTGATGTTTAATTTGCTGCTAAATTGCTCTCAATCAGAGGATATTAGAAATGATTTTATTTTATTATCAATTGTTGTGTTAACTTTGTCATGATACGTCAGTTACTAGACATTACAATTTATTTTTTAGACATCCGTTAGTCGAACGAAACTACAAAGAGTGACCAATAATAAATAAATTCTGCTTTCACTATGTGACGAATTAAAATTAATTAAATTTCAGAATAAAATATAGTAAAATATAAAAAGTGACAAATGTAGTAAAAATTCAATTTTATGACTTTGTTTTTTAATTCGATGTGATTAACTCTTGTAAGACTGTGGCCGAAAAAATAGCATGTAAGACGAGATGAGGGGATTTGTAGACCCTAATAAAAATTGCGTTATTTTATCATATAACACTAATAAATATTAGACTTTTAAATATCTCTACGCATATATTCTAATACTTATATATACTTTTTAAATATTAAGATTTTTTAAGAAACAATAATATTTTTAGTCGTGCGTGATAAAGACCACTTTTCAGCTCAAACACTGATAAAATCGAGTCCACCAATCATTGTGAGCGCTATTACAAATGCGAGTGAAAACTCGTTGAACTTTGTTGGATACTATAATATATAAAATTAAACATTGATTTATAATAGTGTGTTATTATGTACAGAAAATATGTTAACAAATTTTAACTATCTAACATTTTTTTTTCACCAATTACCAATATTGAAATAGAGATTTATTACTAAAATTTATTGATAACACTGGAGATCATAAACTATTTTAATAGTTCAATTAAATTCAATGTCTATCTTCAACGAGCAACTGTACCTTCCTAATTCTCCTTTGATATATCCCTTACGTTACATTGGTTCAATGAGTCAAAAACCTCATAAAAATTGTACCACACTGTTTAAATTAAGTAGGTATTTTTTAGTTTATTTATATGTATTTGATTAAAGATAAACAAATCCGTTAAATTGTTCATTGAGATATTCTTCAAAATTGCCCTATCGAAAAATTAGTTAGAGTCTATCGTTTTTTACGCCACCGACTTCACAACCCTGGTCGAAAGGCATACCCCGGTCATTATCACGAAACAAAAATTTGATTCTCCTCGTACTTTGGGTTTCAAAGAAATAAATTGAAGTCTTTCCCAAGTGTTATCAAAAATAGCAAATACTCTCGTAATAACGTTGGGGAAAATATTATTTCGAGCACCGCACTAAAGTGTACAGTAAGAAAAACCGAATGCTCCCAATATATTTAGTTCAATGATAAGTTTTTTGATAAACGTATTCGTTTCGTAATTCCCCTGCAGAGGTGTCTAGACGCGATTATTTTTCAATTTCCGTTAGAGTCAAATCAATAAAAAAAAGTTAGAAATATTTTTAATGACATTAAATTCAACCGCTGTGATATTGGACGGTGTTTTATATAGGGTATACAGTGCGCTTATTGCCCACTTAAGAAGTTTGTCGACTTGAATTTTTCCAGCAAATGAAATTCAATAGCACGACATATTGATTTGATAAAATTTTTGAACTTTCATAAAAATTGCAATCGACTTTTGATTTCATATTAAAACAATTACAGGAGAGATAACGTTGAGAATGTTCGTTTATTTTTTTGATTAGAACCGGTTTTTTTACGTCGCGACTATCAACTGACAGTCAACAATACAAATTAAAACAAGGCATCATATTGATGTAAAATATTATATTGATTGAATTGGCATTTACTTGGCAGAACTTCATTATAAAACTGTGAAAAAATATTATAGTTAACAAATAAAATGCTAATTACCTCTTTGTTTTTATTTGTAAAAAAATAAATTTTAATTTTGAGTCTATTAAAAGTATTATAATAATTACGAAATACTTATAAAATTAGATTAACGAGTGGATTTTTTTTACAATCAAATAATTTACACATTTCTAACATTAGAAAATAAACATTTTGCTTATTTTGATAAAAAAGTAAACATCATTTTTTTTGTTTGAAAAGCATTATTTACTTTTAAGGTGTTAAATGTCACTTTTTGATAGAAAAGCATGATATTTTAAATGATAAAAACACATTTTAATACGATCTCCGCAATATATTACATGATCAGGACCGGATTAAATTGTTTGTCATCATAACGAGTTTTCTTGAACTTTTTACTCGCGAGATCGCAGCAACGAAAAACGCAACAACTAGTTTATAATAACAAAAAAGTCTCACGATATCTCACAATTTCATTTGGTACCCTTTCGGTGGCCAAAATTATACACGTTACCCAACACGAAAATCTGGTAAAGTTAAAAAAATAATAAATAACTAATTTGGAGTGGTTTGATCGATGATAAATATCATCAATGCAAGTAATTTTTCTCTCTTGATACAAATTTTATTTCGTTACGGTCGGTTCGGTTCAGACCGTCTAGGACAGCGAACTGATGGTGAACCTTTGTAAGCCAGAGTGCCAAAAAAAAATTAATATTTTAATAAATTAATAAATAATAAAAAATGTATCAAACGCTTGTGTGCGTTTATATTTTAAACGTAAGCAAATCAAAATAATAATACATCGAAAATTTTAAGTAGGTATTTATTGAAGGAAAAATAAAAGAAATAAATAAAAAAAGATTACGTCAACAAAAAAAAATTTGGAACCTGTAAAACTTTATTATTATTGAGCTTCTCAATCGGTGGTCCGCGGAGATTTTTGTTTTGTTGTACGGATTTTCAAATAATATTTTTTTGTTGCTGTCTTTTTTAACTTAATATTGTTATAACACAGTGTTGCAAAATCAATTCTTTTGACTAAAAAATCAATTATTTAAATAATTATTATTTTATTACAATGTTGATGATCCGTAAAACATTTTTGAATTTTTCGGTGGTCCGCGGGTGTAAAAAGTTTGACGAACTATGTTCTAGACGGCAAATGTTTTATATCGGGTTCATAGTTGATTGCTTTTAATAGAATGCAAGTAGCACTTATTTCAACTGTTAGTATATATCTTATGTCTGATTTAATAATATTCGTCGAGGAAAATAATAGTTCACAGGAATAAGTTAATAAAAAAAATTAAAAATGTTTATTGCTATTTTTTTGGGACAAGAAAAAAATCACGTTTTTTTAATTTCTCGTCATAATAAAACTTTCACGTGCCAAAGGTTCGCCATCGCTGGTCTAGGAAGTGGGCCATGTGACCGATATTTGGACACTGACGAACTAGCCTAACATCTAGATATTTTGTTTTATACAATTCCAATGATTGTAGAAGAAAAAATCTTCAAAAAGAAACCTTGTCCAAGTTACCATGTCCTAGCAGGTAGGGGTGGTAGTGCCGGTAATTTCTCACCCGAGATTTCCGGTTTTATACCAATTTTTTTCGAAATTGAAAAATACGGATAAAATATGATATTATATTAGAATACTGTTACTCAGTCCATAAACTGCAATAATTTGAAATTTTAAGACTGATGTTTTATTACTATTTTTTAATACGAAAATATCGAATATGAATTATTGAAACTTTGTACGATTCGGTCAAAAGTGATCGAACAAAGTATTGAGAACTTTTTAAATAATGACCTTTAAGTGTGTTCTTCGTATCTCTTCAGGGTACCTTGAAAAGTGTTAACTCAGGATTTTATTGTATTTGAAATACTAAATATAATTCTGGTTTAACAACAATCCGGGTTTCACCTTTCGGCATCTTCAGGCGTTCGATCACATGAATGTAAATGAACTAAAAGTTACGTGTATTCTACTATAGATTAATATTATTAAATTTGTTTTATCTACAATTTACTGCTTGCCTTAGGGTGAGTGTTTTTCTGTGATTAAACATTTTTGTATATAGAGGGCTAATTTGAGGCCAAAATGAGAATTCTGCCGTCTTTAATAATATCGATTTGTATGTTCCGGATATTTTTTTAACAAATCGTGGACCTAATTTGTTTGTACTTCCAAAGTGTAGAACCAGTCTGCCAATGGAGATGCCAATGGCAAGAGCATTAATAATGTTTGACAGTCTTACTTCGGATGTTGACATATTCCATGTGGACGAAAGTGAGTTCAGGCGAATACTATTGTATTTTCCCAGTTAAAGTAGATGTTTCATGACCTTACTTGGTTGACTTTTTGCAATCCTTGTTGATTGTTTTGCTGTGTATTTGTTAAATTTCCCAAAATTTATGTTCAAATATGTTGACGTTGCAAAAGCAATGAGTTTATAATTTGTAAATTTTGTACCGTAATAAATAAATAAATAGACGATGCTTAGTGTTTATTTTACGTCAGTTCTGTCGCATCCGTGTGATAGAATGCCCAAAGATGCCTAATGGCGAAACTCGGATCGTTGGTGATAAAACATGTGGAATCGTACTAAGTTTCAACGATTCAAATGTATTAAAAAATATGAGCTGTTATTTAAAAAAAAACTTTTTTTAAAATAAAGTTTTTTAAATTTTGGATTGGTATCGGAGTACCGGTATAGGTTTGTCGCCCGGTATTATTGCACACCCTGATTCGAGTTAAAGGCCGAAAAACTTTGTCGCGGTGCATTCCTGGTACGTTGAAAAAGTATTTCTTGCTTGCCTACAGAATTAATTTGTAAGTTCATTTAGTGTTACAAGCAAGTTTTCGATTTTCGTTGTTTTATGAAAACGCTCGTATTTTAGAGATATACTGTTGATATTGACGATGCAAGCCGGATAATTCCATTTGGGAAATTTATCATGACTGAAAAATTCCATCAAGCACCATCAATCGATATCGTAGATTACTACTGTATAAATTTTTAGGTTATTCATTGTTGGAATATCATTTACGGCGGTCAGAAGTGAACAGGTTAAGCAAAGTAGTAATTTGAATTGTTACAACTTAGTACGATTTCACATGTTTTATCGCTAACGACTCAGGCTTCGCCTTTCGACATCTTCAGGCATTCTATCACACGGATGCAATAGAACTGACAAGTTCAGTTCAAGACAAGTCAATGTCCGGGTCTTTAGTGACAAAACGTGTGGAATCGAACAAATTTGTAACAATTAAAATTTGATATATAATTCCATGAAGCACCTTCTGTTGATATCATAAATAAAAGTTGTAATAAATCGTGTCTTGAAAATGAGGAGTAACTATTTTTTTTTTAAATTATTATTGCGTTACGGAAAGCGGCCGTGAAACAGCAAGCGTGGTGAATCAGACGACTGAATTATGACCCAAAATGTGCTTTTTGTTTAGTCTTGTTCAGTACATTTACGTGGAACATTCAGTGTGGCCCTTAGGTCACAAAGTGTGAGCACCTCTATTATGGATGAAAGATATACGTATGCCTATGAAATTTTTATTCGATACAAAGTTAGAAAGTTGGTATCTTGGTACAAGGTGGTATTCCAAATGTAATCGTATTCAATCAAAAACAAATTAACTCCATCCCTGCCAAAACGCGTAATAATATTAACCGAAATAAACCTATATAACAGAACAAATTTTGAGCGTCTCTATTGAAAGATCGTTAATAACATATCAATATATTGAGACGTTAGCAGACAGTGGATTTGTAAAAATTCAATTCTAAAAATATAAAATTAAAATTTATATCGCTTATCTTGAGTATTATGAATTGAATATGTCCGAGAATTAATATAAAATTGTGGAAATCGCAATGAATATTGTGTTTTACTATTGAAACATAATACTTTTTCACCAAGAATTGAGAATTATTACGTAAAAGGATTGTTAACTCTTTCACTGTTATTTCAACGATACGAGACAGTACCGAATGATCTTTAGTTTAGACCAGGGGTAGTCAACCTAGATCTATCGCACACTAGTTGTTGCTCCAACTTCCATGTTTATAATGGAATGGATAAATGGGTTTATAATCATAAACTAAATGTTATTTATATTTTATAAATCACCAATAATTTATAACCGGTGGGCGAATAGGAATTTTTACCACTAACAGATATAAAAAAGTGGGCGGTGGGTATAAAAAGTTTGACTATCCCTGGTTTAGACAGAGAACGATTCTGTTCGAGGACCTGCCATATATTTATTGACAAAAATTATGTTAATCAATGACGGGAAAAAACACACGACCTCTGTATCTTAAAAATGGCCTTTCGTAGTTTACTTCCTTTTGTATTGTATTATATACTCTTACATGTGCATGTGCATATGTGAGAGTATATAAAAATATAATGCATGTGTTATCTATGAGAACTGGATTCATTGTAGATTACTCAGCTCTGCAGCAATTAGTTTCTGATAGCAATGACATAAAAAACAATGTTTCTAATAAAACAATACGTTATAAATTAAGCAGACATGAAGAACGATAAAAAAAGAAATAAGGCGGCATTGGGTTAATACGTAGTGTATTCTAAAAATATAAAAATTTACTTGGTAATTTTTGTGGTTCCGATCGATTTATCGCAGAAGGAAAATGTAAATGTTTCTCTGCGTATATATATATATATGTGATAGTTTATAGCGCAGATGGGTTTTGCGTATGTTTTATACTAACAGAACTAAAAAAAAAGACAGTTTGTTTACCAAACGAACCGAGTAGCAACGGATCGCTTCTAAATGGCGTAAGACACGCGACAAATGGGAGCGTGTTGCTAGTGACAGTTAGGGCAGCCCCGCTCAATGTTTTTTCCCTTTGGGCCGCATATAGATTTTTTATTCGTTGTGTGGGTCGCAATATATAAAAAGAAAAGCCATAAGTAAACAATAAATAATATATACACCTATCCCTTAACTATCGATTAACACGGTAGAAAGGTTCATAAGAAAAACGTGTAAATTGAAATTGTATATTTTTAAATGTAAAACCGTGTAAATCGAATAGTACAGAGAAAACGCATAATTTGGATGTTTTCTAAGATACACTAATAAAACAAAATTATTAAAAAGTATAAATAATGTATGTTTATACTTTTTAAATTTATTCTTTTATTAATTAAATACACCTAAAGCAAATATAGAGGAAAAAAAATTAAATCCAAAGATTCATGAACAAATTATTGCAACACTTGGTGGAGTTTTTCTCATTCTTCACTATCACACATCACTGTCAATCTCTTCTTCGTGACTGGTCCAAAGTCACTTTCATCACTCGAAATTGACATATGTGCCAATTCGATGTTTGAAGTAGAAACATTTACACCTCGAAGAGATTTGTTAATAAAATCCGTTATTACAATAAAACTTGCTTCGAATTTCTTTTTAGATCTTTATGGACCTCATCATATTGAGCCAAGCATTGATTAATATCACGTTGGAATCGAAGGTTAAGATTTGAGTCATTTTGTACAAGATGATTACCTAATTTTCTTCCCAATTCGAGTCCATCGTGGATGATTTTAGCACTAAATATAACTGGTTCAAAATCATTGTCACAATCACTAGTTTCATCAATTAAGTTAATTAGATCATCTTTATTAAGTTAATTTTTTTAAACCGTGTAAAACAAGTACCGTGAAAAAATAGAGGGATAGGTGTATATATATTAATGTATCCTTGTTTATAGTATATGGTTTCTTTATAAGTACCTCAACAGAAATGCTTTTAGTAAAACTGCTTGTTATGCTATGCCTTAACCGTTCTTTAATTCGAAAGGAGTAGGAAATCTAAAGATAGGTTCTAATCAGACAAGTGGTTTTCTAGCTAATCGCTCTTTCAACGCCGCTTAAATATTTAAAAAAACGAAAGGTGGGAGGAAATAAGCAAGGTTATAGAGTCGAGGTGTTTTGGCTTCAGAGTTTTTGGTTAATTTCGGAGTCAGAATCAAGAAAATTAGGCGAATCCGACTGTTTTTTCGAATATACGATGTTTAAGAATATCTCTATGAACAATTTGGTGGATCTTTAATTTAATGCAAATCAATAGGAAAGGTAAGAAAAATCCTAACAAAATTTTTAAAAAATCGTCGGAGGCGTGTTGTTGGTCAATGTCTGAGTTAGAGATGTGTTTTTTTAACGACTTTTAACCTTTAAAAGATAAACTTTAATAAGTATTATTAGACTTCATATTTTATGGATAGCACAACATCAGGTTGTTTCTCTCCACTAGCGTCATTTTTTAGCCCTGTATTAAAACAATACTAGATGTTTGCGAGAGTATCTGGTGATTTTTAGTTTTGGGCCGCTATTAAAAGCTGATCGGGCCGCAGGTTGACTATCGCTGAGATAGGCAGAAGGATCGTGAGCCGACGTCTATTGACTTCACTGTTTCATATCACACGACTTTTTGGAGTTATTTAGGTAATGATATCATCATGCAAAAAACAGTAAATTTACATAATAAATATATGCTTATAAAAATATTCCGATAGGCACATCCGTTTCTGTTAATAATAATATAGTTTTCCTCAATTCTAAGTAAAATTTTAGTTATACAACGAGTGATTTCAGAAAGACGATACTCTTTGCAAAAGCATATAGTAATGGCATTAGTTATAATGCTATATATGAACAGTAAAATCCTGATGTTAAATCATTGTTTTCCGGTTCATTTTATATAGTCTTGGCATGAAAAAAATGTAAAATAATCCCGCATTTATCGTTCTCCGACTTCCTCGATCTATCGTCTAAATATTTTGGTTCCACCATAAATATTTAAGTAACACGGTGAATAAATAGCAATGTATTTTAGTTCTACAATTTTTTTGTAATAAATAGATTAGCAAATGTTCGTTTAAGCACAGTTCTGAGGATGCGTGAGCAGAAATAGCTATCAACTATATCTTATAAAAAATTGTATAACTAAAATATAATACATTACAATTTACCGTGTTATAATGGAGTTCTACTAAGTAAATGCCACTTCAATCAATAAATATTTAGGTAGATTTTTTTAATCGTTTTTGTTAGATTTTTGCTGTAATAAAGTCATTTTATTGTTCCAAATATACAAATGAGTCTGTTGTTAGAATAGTTAACAAGGTGGTAGTTCTTTTTTAAAATTCTAAGTTCCAAAGAGTATACTAGAATAACTTGGTGCTTAGCACCGTTTCCACGATTTTAAAACAACAAGATCAAGACTGGTTTCGTACATCGCAAGCATTATCAAAACATTGTTTTTTATTTATTTATATACTAGCGAGAATCCGGCAAGCGTTGCAATGCCACTCAAACAAAGTCAACTAATAAATCTGTACGACTTGTTACAATCGATGGTTTGCAAAATGCTATCAGAAATATACTACATAACCTCAAAGTGTGACATTTTCGCAAAGGTACAATACTATTTAA
Source organism: Himalopsyche japonica (assembly GCA_028555115.1). Classification (NCBI taxonomy): domain Eukaryota; kingdom Metazoa; phylum Arthropoda; class Insecta; order Trichoptera; family Rhyacophilidae; genus Himalopsyche; species Himalopsyche japonica. The sequence goes on along the minus strand of JAHFWJ010000754.1, from coordinate 275,060 downwards.
TAAATACAGTCTGCACAATTCAGTATTGGATACATTGGTATTAAGACAATCTCAGCACTTAAAAAACGTCATCACTCTCCTTCACACAAATCAGCAGCGAACAGATTAATCTTGTCAAAAAAAGTAGAAAATGATAAGATGATAATGAAAGACAACTTCTGCTGTTTTCTACATATGCTCAACTCCAGGAGTAGAAATGATGTCAAGATATAAATACATTAAAGAGATAATTAATTACGTGGTTATAACATTATTCGCAGTTATCCCTAAAGTTATGACATAAATGACCTTTTGCCTTAGAATAACTAAATTAAAATGCGATTCGATGCTGGGAAATTTTGCATACAGGCAGACAGTACCTTTTTTTGATTTTTTTGTAAAATTTATCAGTTTGAAATTTTAGCGGCAGCTGTTGCTGGCCCTTCGTCAGACAGCAGGTGGAAAGAAGTAAACCGAAAGCTCACAGTTAAGAGTCCGTGAAAATGCCGGTTGGGATTCAAAACAAGATTATCAGGGTTAAGCAAAATAAAATAACAGGAATAATTCAACCCGGGATTTTTTTTCGAAAAATATTTTAACCAGTTTAACAGGGAAAAACCTATCTTTCCAAATTAATAATATCAACTGAAGGTTCTTGATAGAATCTCAATATCAAATTTGAGCTACATTTTTTTAGATGCAGAATTTTCGCTAGTTTATAAATTCGAAGACAGTATGAAGGAGTTTTTTTTTGTGATATATAATATATATAGATGTAAAAATATTTAAGCGCAGCTAAGTTCATAACGTATTTTAAATGAACAGTTGAAACTCTTTAATTCACTCTCTTACACGAGACAAATTATCAATCACAAAACATAAATCAAAATTTACGTTAACCTGATATTTAATCCCACCGTAAGCCACAAAATTATAATAATTAGTTATCTCTATGTTTCAAATCATCTAATTACATTTTAATGGTACTCGATTAGTGTTTATCAAAAAAACCGTTTCATCATAAACTAATTACCTGTATGAATTGCTTATCAAATTGTATTAAATAAATCATACATATTTTAACTGTTGAAATTTCGAACGATTGATTCTACATGTGTTGTCATTCATGACCATGGTTTCGCCTTTCGGCATCTTCATGCACTCGATCACATCGAGCATATTGGTGTGATAGAGTAAATGAAGATGCCGAAGATGATGAAGATCTGACTATGAATAATGCCTAAAGACGCCAATAGGCGAAACCAGTGTCACCAGTGACAAAACGCGCCTTCAGTCAATATCATAAATTAAATTATACACAAAATGGAGTCGTTTGATAATGTTCGCGATGAAAGAAAACCTGTCCTTGTATTGATAATATTAAATTATACTAAAAATTAGACAAATAACAACACCTTAGGAGCGATCAATGGAAATTATATATTAGAACGAATTAATTGTTCAATAAATGGTTTTGACTTACGCATCGCCTGTATATAATATTTAGCAAATGAAGAACTCCTGTAAAAAATATTAACAAAAATTTATTCAAATTTCCAGCATTTTTACTTCGATATATCGAAATGATGATTAGTTCAAAAATTTAGGGCAAATAAAACTTTTAATACTACATTTATAACAAATTAATCATTACTGATGCACAATTCGCACTAGATAAATAATTGAACTAGATGCAATGCTCCTAACTAGTCAAACGGTATGCGAACATAATTGAGTTCAAAACATGAATATTTAAAAATCTTTAAGGAGAGATACGTCTAATGCTAAAGAAAGTGAATAATCATTTTTCGAGTGCAATCGCCGACCTGTATGAACATTGGCGCCTTGTAGCAAACATTAAGCTCGTTTCTACAATGGTTTATTATTAATTATTTTGAACTATTCACGCAATCAATTCGAGTGAGAAAAGTGGTAAAACAAGGTCAGGTAACAACACCCGCGATGAGCGAAACCGGCCCTGGTCGTAATAATAAAAAAAATGTGGAAATAGTAGTAAAAATTGTGTTTTGTTATTTAAATGTAATAATTTCACACCAAGATGTGACAGTTAACACTTTAAGTAAAAAATATTTAATGCTAATTGCAATATTTCATATTATCCAGATAAGGACCGGTTTCTCTCATTGGTTACATTATCAACTTACGTACAACAACGGCTCACGCCATCGTCGGAACTATGATTCTGTCATCAACTATATCTTCTAAAAAATTGTAGAACTAAAATACATTGCAATTTTTTCACCGGTTCATCGGTATTTTTGCTTATTGAAACTGCCGCCTGTATAATTTAGTTTAAATTAAATTTGTTTTTTTGCTAGCACGATATAAGCTAGGTTGTTAAAACAGAAGAGAAGCTGTATTGTGTACCTTTTATATACAGCTATATGTGGACACGCGAATGTTCGATTGGGCATAGTTATGACGATGGGTTGAGTCGAAATAGCTATCAATTATATCTTATATAAAAAATTGTAGAACGAAAATACATGGCAGCAGCCGGTGCACGATTGCTCCGTATAACGCGGCCCCCTAATGAACTCTAGTCTACAGGTGTCGTATCGAGAGCGATGTTGCAGGTACCGGGCACAAACGCGGCGATGTGCAGTCGACCTCACTTCCGGCGACATGCAATAAACACTTACAAGCGACCGACAATCATCGGCGGACAAACGCGACCACCTCCGCCCGCGCCGCTCCGGCCCCCGCGTTCTGCTCCCCTGACGAAATCGACTCCGATCGGTGCCCATCCCATGGCGCATGCATTGTTGGCTGATTACCCACCAGATTAGGCATGGCTTTGCAAAACGAGATGACACCAGGGCTGTTGAGTCGTTGAAAAAAACACGACCGCGACTCCGACTCCGAAAATGACCAACGACAATATTTTTTTTCCAACCTCTCTATCTACGTCAATTAAATTAAAGATCAATCAATAAATCCGGCAAATTGTTCATTGAGATATTCTTAACATTTAAAAGAGTCTGGTCGTATATGTACGACGGCGCGATTTTTTTTCGAAGGAGTATGGTCGTACATATACGACAGTACATTTCTAAGGGCGATTGGTGTATTTATCCTTTATGTTAAGTATGACTTACAATACAGTGGAACCTCGATCAACCGTTATCGCATAATACGTTTTCCCGGCTGGAACGCTTATTTTTTATAGTCCCGTCAAACTCCCATAAGAACAATGTTAAATAATCTCGCATTGACCGTTTCCCGATTCCCCGATTTCCTCGATAAGCCGTCTAAATATTTTAGTCCCGTCACAAATATTATCCCGATTGACCGTTTTTATTGCATATTTCTCCGTATCTCGGCAAGCAAGTTTGACACAGCCGAGTGCAGGTGTTATGTCAAGACACGTTGGAATCCGCTGTACATGTTAGACGTAACGCATTGGACGCATGTGCTATTTTTTCAGTTGAAATCCACCACACGCGTGTTATTGTTTATGATGCAAATGTAGAGTTGTTTAAAATTCATGGTAATAATGATTCCTGCACATACAAACTTTTAGTCACAAGTTTGGGAACAAGTCTTTGTCCCGATTAAAGTGCCAAATAACAAAGAAGCAAACTAACATAAAGGACTTTTTTAAAAAATAAATTTTATATACAGTATCTACAATTAACTAATAAATAAATGTTTTTTACGATTTTACTTGTTTATTATTATTTGAAGCTTTTCCGCATTCATCGTTTCCCGCATTTACCGTTATTTTTTCAGGGTCCCATGGAAAACGTAAAATCGAGGTTTCACTGTACCATCTATGGACAAAAGCAGGTGTATTATTTTACAATTTCGGAAGTCAATTTTTTTTTTACTATTTCCATATTCAGATATGAAAAATGTATTTATTTTCCATGTCAAAAAAAAACTCAACCCCAATAGCTTTCACCGTATTAATTATTCTACTCCCGGAAAGGTTAAAAATCGTGTAATCGAAAGCATTGTCGGGGAGTTGCTTTTTCTTCACGACTCTGATTCCGAATAGAACTCTACAACCATTTTATTGATTGAATAGAAGATAATGTCAGAACTATGCTTAACAGAACAGACGATGACGTGAGCCGAAATAGCTATCAACTGTATCTCATAAAAAATTTGTAGAATTAATACACATTGCTATTTTTTCACCGTCTACAACCTTTGTTAACATGGTGTTTTAAAAATAAATAAATTCTTGATTTAATTTGTTGTGTGACGACCGAAACCGGTCCCGATCTAAATAATATAAAACTATAAAAATGGTACGAAACTTTCTGTTTTACAATTTGAATCAATAGTGTAAAAGCATGACCTATAACAGTGGTTCTCATGTGCGGCCACCAACAGTTTTATAGTCAATATTGATATTAAAAAAAAAAGTGTGGAAATAAACATGTGGAATCGTATAAAGTCGTAAAGATTTACATTTGATATTGAAATTCCATCAAGCACTTTCAGGCGATATCATAAATAAAAAGATGTCTTTTTACATATGAATTTGTAAAATTATTATATTATTTTATAATTGATTGACTAAACCTGACTTATCCAGCGTTTAGCCGAGTTTAAGTAAAGGACCGTTTTAATAATAAAACTGTTCAAAAATTTTGGTCGAAGTTATACGCTGACCGTGAATCAAATCAATATAAAGAATTAACAACAATTGCTTAATTAATTTTGTCGATTTCACCTACAACCGTATATTGCGAAAGATTATTCAGTGTAATGCACTATATAAAAAATAAATATCGAAACTATTTTTATCACATTTGGTGCGGCGACGAGATATTTCCTGTTATTTATAATGCGGCCACAGTGAAATTTAACGTAAGAACAACTGATCTATAGTGATCGATCATCTAGCAACTTGACTCTAGCTGAATATATATTTAATCATTTTCCAGCCGGTCAGAAATAATTAAAGTAGGGCTGCCCACTCAGGTGTATCAAACCGATCATGACAATAGATCGCGTCAAGTAAATTGTATTATTTTTCTCGATAACCGGAAACTTGCAGTTTCACTTAGTAGCCACGGGAAGTGAGCTCAATTCACTTGCCATTTCATAGAAAAACATTTTTAAAAAAAAACCGCGGTGAAATAATCGAAAAAAGAACAAGTTCCGAATTCAAAAAATGAATCCGCGACAGACGTGGAAACTGACCAACGCTGTCTCTTTTTTTCGCCCAACGAAACGCGAGACGGGGCATTTTCCAGCAAAAGCGTTAAATATGAACAAATGGCACTCCGATTGCGCCAGGTGTGTATTAAGAGAATAAACAAAATATATATATATACAATTTAATTTTTTTTATACTAATTGTGATAATTTATAAATTGACATTTAATTATGGTAGATTAAATAGCAACGTATTAAAGTTCTACAAAGTTTATGAGGTATATATTTGATTCTACAAAATTTTGAAAAACTTTAAGAATTTGAAGATTTTGAAGAAATTTGTAGAACTAAAATACATCGTTTTTTTTCATGATATCGACTGAGGGACCTTGATGGAATTTCAATATCAAATTTGAATTGTTACAACTTCGTACGATTCTACATGTTTTGTCACTAACGACCCGGGTTTCGCCTTTCGGCATCGTCAGGCATTCTGTCACATGGATGTAACGGAACTGACACAATAAGCGGTTAGCATCGGTTATATACAAGAGGAATTGAATACAAAACGAAAATCTTAGATCCCAATGCTAGGATTTAGCAGAACTGAACAATAGCCAGTTCTGTTGCATCCGTGTGATGGAATGCCTGAAAATGCCGAAAGGCGGAACCCGGGTCGTTAGTGACAAAACATGTGGAATCGTACAAAGTTGTAACAATTCAAATTTGATACTAATTGAATTATTCTTACATTAGGAAGAATTATGGAATGCTTTCCTCGGTTGTAGACCCTAATTTCTCAACCGGTGGTCAGCGGAGATTTTTAGGTGGTCCGCGATGTGATATCATTTCGATAAACAATCGAATTTTACGTTGTATTTTATGGATTTTTAAATAATATTTTTTGTTACTGTCTGTTTTAAAATATTGAAATATTGTCATAGGCTGAAGCGAAATTAATTGTTTTGAATATAAAATCAATTGTATAAATATTTATTATTTTATTTCTTTTTTTTTATTTATTATTTATTTATTTTTCGCAAAACGTTTTAGGATTTGTGGTCCGCGGATGTAAAAAGGTTGAGAAACTATGTTATAGAAGATATAGTAATTTAACACCTTCTTCCGCATCGAGCAAGTGTTTTTTAGATAATCAAAGTTTGTCTTCATATTTTTGTTAGGAAAAAATGGTATAATTTATCAAATTTTATGATATAAATCTATGATCGCTTGATTTGTTAAAAATCGAGATTTTAGATATAATATTTACCAAATGCAACCGTACGTTCCATTTTAAGGTTGGCTGTTCTGTTGTCTCCAAGCATTGCCTCGGGATGTCAATATGTCCGGCTTATATATTATACAAAAGCAACGTAACGTAACAATATTTTTTTTTTAATAAGGCACTTATTTTAAAAAATAAATACCATACACCGAAATTTGTTTTTTTTTAATATAGAAATACGATTATCTAAAATAAGAAGATATCCCGTTTTTGAGAAAATATAAATGATCTAATTTATGATATCGACTGAAGGTGCTTGATAGAATTTCAATATCAAATTTGGATTGTTACAATTTTGTACGATTCCACATGTTTTGTCACTAACGACTAGAAAAACTAGAATGTCTGAAGATGCCGAAAGGCGAAACCCGGGTCGTTAGTGACAAAACATGTGGAATCGTACAAAGTTGTAACAATTCAAATAAATGATCTAGTTGTAAATACCGCCCATTGCGGCTCTGTTGAACTAGCTTTTATTTTTACAATGAGTTTTATCGCCAAAATAACTGGACTGGAAAAGCGACAACGGAACAAACTTGTAGTGCTGTGTGAGAAAACACTCACGTACACAAATATAATACACACAATAAATAATTAATACATCGACAGGTGGCAGTTATTAAATGGATCAAAAGAAGAAAAAAATAAACCAACCAATATTGGTCATTTAAGTGAAGCCATAAAAACACTCACAAGGAATTGTTCAGAGTTTGAGTTTAAACTCCAGCAATCGAAAATAAACGGCGCACAATCAAAGTGTCTCTTCGATAATGGATGAAGAATAACGAAGTTTCACTTTAGATCACACAAGGGTTAAAAAATAAATGTTGAATAACATTTATTATTAAATAATATTTATGAATGTGCCAAAACGATGGCATTCGTGTACAAAGAGTTAATTTACAATCATATTGATTTATTTTAAGGATATACAGTAGGCGATCGATTAACGAACAAAACCTGCTTGTAATCCAAGAATATGTTCGTTAACCGAAAAATCTATTTTTACAAATAAAATAAGTGGATTAGACAAATCATTTTCGTTCGTTATCCGAATATGCGTTTGTTGTCTGAACACAAAAATCTTAAGTGATGTTGTTCGTTGTCCGATTTGTTCGCAGTTTGAACTGTTCGTTAACCGAACACCCACTGTATATAAAAATCATATATTTGGTAATTTATAAAAATATATGTATTAAGTTTTGTCTTCCAACTCCGTTGCTACGCAACAATTTTTTGAAAGTATCATGTCGAAAAGCTGGAATCGTAAATGAAGGCTGGAATAACTTCACCAATTTAAATAATTTAATAATTGATTTTTAAAATTTCTACAATTTGATATTTTTGTAATCAGAACCGCTGTCGCCCAAATGATCCTAATATTAAAAAGAAAAAACATAAAATTGTTGATATAATTTATGATATCGACTGAAGGTGCTTGATGGAATTTCAATATAAAATTTGAATTGTTGTAATTTTGTAAGATTCCAGTCAGTTATGTTGCATCCGTGTGATGGATTACCCGAAGACGCCGAATGACGAAACCCGGGTCGATTGTGACAAAACTTGTGGAATCGTACAAAATTACATCAATTCAAATTTGATACAAAATTGTAAAAATAAATACTTAACATTGTTTATTATTTCAATATAATGCCTTTCCACCAAGAAGTGACAAACAACGCATTAAATGTTAAACTCATTCCCTGATAAGCCGTGTATAGAATATTTACAAAAAAATCCAGAAGTGTATGTGTTAAGCAAACTTATGAAATATTATGGCAAAACAAACAAATTAATTTTACATATTAGTTTAAGCGTTGTCAACGTTTTTAATGGAAACGCACCCTATTTAAATAATAAAATAAAATGTAGTGGCTCAAAACGCATTTATTTATTTTAAGGACCAAAATCAAAATCATTCTACGATAATAGAGAAACTATATTCTTACTTCTCTTACATCTCTAGACTTGTTATGTCTGTATTCCCAACGGTATATTTCTCAACATTTCGAGCACTGTTTGATCAGTATAACACAACAAAGTTTACTGAAACAATCATTATTGGTCGACACGCAACATCACATAAATATAACAAGACACGCACAATCTCGGAAATGATTAAATGGATAGATGGCGATGTTCGTAAAGATACAACATAGTTTAATAAAATAAAAAATCTCTGCAATTAATATTATTAATTTTTAAATGGGCAATAATTGTTCAAATCCACCCCTTGGTCCTGGTCAGCCATCATTAAAGTTGTTATTTTGTCTAAGTACTGAATGATATCGATATACTTTGACAGCAGTTGCGGCGGTTCATATGTTCGGCGCATCCCTCATTATAATATTTGAAACGTTATTAATATTTTCATGCATTGTATCATATTTAAATTTCGTATATCTTTTTTTTTCGTAGATGAAAAATGATGCATCAATTCATCGTTTAATATAATTTACTTTCATAGTTTTTGTACGACGATCTAAATCGCGAAGGTCGCTTTGACAATTGAAGCGTTATAGTGGATGCGGGTTCTCTATGGGTGACATACTTGAAAGCTGTTTCAGTTAGAAAATATTTTGTTTATAAGTTTCAATATATTTCAAGTGTACAGTTGTATTTTTTAGAGATTTAATTATCGTTTACTTTGGCCCCTTAATATGGATAATCAAAGTAAAAACGAAAACAAGATTAAAAATAATTAATAAATGAAATTTGAATTGTTAAAACTTTGTATGATTCCACATATTTTGTCACTAACGACCCGGGTTTCGCCTTTCGGCATCTTCAGGCATTCTATCACACCGATGCAACAGTTCTGACAATTTTTTAACGTTAAGTGTCACCCTCAAATGTCAATGGTCAAAAAATTAAGTTCAATAATAATGAATATCTAAAAAAAATATTTTAATGAAAAAGCCACAGGACAATAAAGTAATCAGAGAACAATCATGTCGTATCTGTTGCGGTATTCGACTGCAAAAGGTTATAAAGTAAAACAGCATCCCCTAATAAGTATGTCACCGACCGCCACTGTCGGACATGTATACGCGATTTTAATTGTACCGTAAAAAAAGTTTCTTTATAATCTCATGTATACAATTTAAACGTGGGTATACTATTAATTAAATATAAAATATAAAGTGTTAAAAAAAAGAGTTTGTTAATTTAATATAAAGCATTTTACAATATTGCAACTTCGGTTTTAATTGTCAAATAAAATTTGAATTTGGAAGCTTTTTTTCGGTTGCATTGTGTACTCAAATGACACAATCTTTGCTAATAAAAATTATCACATCCAAATTCGTGCTGTTGTTTTAATTATTTTTGTTAAAACAATGCACACTTTGTAAAATATAGCGATTAATTAACACGGATTTAATTTACAACACTGAGCTGTTATCCTTACGACATTAAGATCAACGATAACGAAAACAATGCAATAACGTAACGATAAAGATTATTGTTACTACTTGCCTGCAGGGAGAAAACACGATTGCTTAAAAAAAACTAGCACATTATCGATAACAGAACACATATATTTATTGTATAACAAACTGTTAAAACGCTACACTGATGTTATATTAAAATAAGATTGAAAATAGTTAAATATTGTGATTAATAACCGTTTGCGTGACCGATGAATAATGACATCTCGCGAAAACAATACGGCAATTCTAACGTCACATTGTCACAATTTCGTAATAGTTCAAAGTAATCACAGACAATATTTAGGTATTATTGAATAATAAACAATATAGACGAATAAATGCGGAATGAACGTTTCAATACTAACCTTTTCAGCCATTTGAAAACTCTCATCGTGCCGGTGACAGTTTGTCGAGGTTATAATTCTAAATAAAACAATTTATCGATCATATTCTGATAATATATAATGATACAGTAACTAAAAGTTTTCACAAACTAGATTTCACTCGTGTTTTATTGTTACAAAACTAGACAGTTGTTTGAGATGGGTTTGTTGTGGTGTAATGACAAATCACCTGGTTAGATACATTTTTTTATGCAACAGGCGGTAACTGCCGACCGTTCGCGTTAACCGTCAATCCAAAACTGAATCAAACGTAATAAAATTAAGAGCTTCCGGAAAGAATAGAAGCGTCACCGCCATTACCTAAAACGCGAAATAAACTTTAGGAAGGTAAAATTTTTGTTTCGCGAGATAAAAATACGATTTTTAATAAGACAATACATTGTTGTTTTTTTCCATTGTTTTTAAAGTAGGTAATAAATTAGATAATATTTCGTCTTTATTTTGACAGTTATAATAGTTTTGGAGTATGTTTATTTGATACGTAAACAGTGAAACCTCGATGCCATGTTTTTTAAGGAATCCTAAAAACAAAACGAAAAATGCGGGAAAGCTTAAAATAATAATAAAAAAGTAAAATCTTAAAAAAAAACATAATCCCTCCCTCCTGTTAATATCCAAAAATGGGTTGTTTTTTTTAATAATAAAAACAATTTTTTTAGTAGTTATTTCCACAATATATTTTTTGATCAATTCCGGTTTCGCTCATCGCGAGCATTATCGATTGCCTTTCCATCAAGTGACAGTTAACACCTTAGAAGTAAAAATTGAGGTTTTCTAAAAATTGGTAAAGTTCTTTGTAACCAAAGAATAGTCACCGGTCAATTGGGATAATATTTGAGACTGGACCATACTATTTAGATGATAGATCGAGGAAATCGATAAATCGGGGAACGGTTAATTAGGGATTATTTAACATTGTTCTTATGGGTTTTGATGGGATTATTAATATATAAATGAACGATCAATCCGGGGAAACGTATTATGCGAGAAAGGTTGGAACCCCGATCAACCTTTCTCGCATAATACGTTTACCCGGATCGATCGTATCTGTAATGAAAATAAAACAATACATAAAAACAAATTTGAGGTCAGTTGTGTTGCATCAGTGTGATAAAATGTCTGAAGATGCCGAAAGGTGAAACCCGTGTCGTTAGTGACAAAAATTGCGGAATCGTACAAAGTTGTAACAATTCAAATTTGATATTGAAATTCCATCAAGCACCTTCAGTCGAAATCATAAATTATATCTTTTTATACTTATTTCCATAATATATTTTTTGGCCAGGACCGGTTTGGCTCATTGCGAGCATTATCAACTGTTAGGGTAAAAATTATAAGCAAAGCCCGTTTATATGATGTTGTTGAGTTAAAACTAAAAAACTTGTATATTATATGACTTGTAAATTGTGTTCTTAGGTCTTTCAGTTGATAATGCTCATGATGAGCGAAACTGGTATTGATTAAAAAATATATTGTGTAAATAGTGCTTAAAGATGTATTTTTTTGATATTAATGCATACATATATTTTTGTATATGTATTTAAAATCGAAAATGTTCATTTAACTGAGAGAGAGGGCGTTTTATAACGACAGTGAAATCCTAAAAACGTCAATTAAAAAATGTCAGTTATTCACACAGAACGGAAATTCATTTGTTTTTTAACGACGTCAGTGTCATTCAAAATGTGCATTTTAAATGGTAACATTGGCCTGAATAAAAATGAATGCCTTCAGTAAAAGTTTTGCGAATAAAATATTTCATGTATTCAAACATTTTTAAACGGCGGATAATTTATTTATATCGAAATGAAATAATTTTCATTAATTAGCAAGTAAAGTAGATTAATTTATTCTAAATACAATATTTAGAACGGATTATGGCCAAACAATTTTTATTATGACTTCATTCAAATAGATTGAAAACGTTTTAAAAATATGGTTATACTTTTATATTTGTACTAACCGTCTGACTGTTAATTTATCAACAGTTGAGACGGTTGGACCCCTCATAACGTACATCAAGTAACGAGTAATTTGCATAACGAGAAAACAGCTTCGTTTCACGAGCGAAATTTCGCATAACGAGTGACGTAGAAAGGGGAAGTCTTATTTTCACGTAACTTGTGATCACAAATTGTTCTAAGCTTGTGTTCAGACATATTGTATTTTCTGTTCAATGATTAATAACCCAATCTACATAGTTCTGATGAGGGCGTAAGCCGAATCCATCTATAGCTTATAAATTTTGTAGAGCGGTGTATACGTTGTTATTTTTCACCGTGATATATAAAGTTTGCTTAGAAAATATTAGGAATGTAAGATATAAAGAACCAGTTGAAACAATATATAAATTTTTCTACGAAGAAAATCATGTGTTACTTTTTGCTCATTATATTGTCTTTCAGCTTCTATAAAGTAAGTGGTCTTGGTGGAGCAAATTCTCTATGAGTGTCATTTGCTTCAATCAAGTAAAAAATAAAATAGCTGTTAAATTGTATTTTTTAGTTATTTTCTACTCAATCGATTTACTTACATTACAGCAAACTTTGATACAGAATAAACAATAATTTTTCAACCTCCATTAGAGTATACGCCCAACTCTTTTTACGCGATTTTTTTCAGATGACCCCGTTATTTTTTATGCGATTTACTTACTCGTTGTTACGCGATTTTTTTACAGGACAAATGATGACTCAAATAAATAAAATAATTGATTCAGACTTGATTAAGGAAAAATAGCATTTCATCAAACGAGTTCGAGCAAAATGCAATACCTTTGTTCAAAAAATTGAGAACGATTATATTTGCAAATCGTCAGTGACAGTAGCGAATATCTCTCATAAGCAAATACTATTACGCATATATACATATGTATGCATCTGTTTTTCATTGTATTTTTATAAACAAAAAAATCACGCGAATTTGAAGAACAAATTTACGTTTTTTCATATATTTTTTACATTTTTTTACGTGATTTTTGAGACCAGTTTGTTAAATGATATGAAGGAAATGTTTTTTAAGCGATTTTTTATATGCGCTACTTTCTGGAACCAATGTATCACGTAAAAAATCAGAAACCGGTCCTGATCATCGAATATATTATGGAAAAAGCACTAAAATATCTAATTTAAAATATTTAATTGAAACTTTGTACGATTCCACATGTTTTCTCAAAAAACCGACTCTACTGATTTATTTTATGAAGTATTTGGTGTTTCGGTGGTAAAACGGTTTAAACCAGCTAAAGTCTAGACTCTCCGAGGATTTGAAAAAGAAAAAAACTTTTATACGAGCATAAAATTTTAAAACATGAAAACGCGGTGGAATATACTTGAATGAACACAAATAACCATTTGCAGTACACATTTAACCCTTTCAGGAGCGAGTTGTTTTTTACAGAAAGCAATTTTTGTTTGCTAAAATTAATTATAAATTTGGTGTTTTTATTAACATGATCATTTTCACTTACCGTGAGCATTGTCAACTTATTCAATACAACTGGGTTGTCTGCACATAACTTATTTATTTTTAAATTATGATTCGTCTGAAGGTGCTTGATGGAATATCGATATCAAATTTGAATTGTTACAACTTTGTACGATTCTACATGTTTTGTCACCAACGACCGGGTTTCGCTTTTCGGCACCTTCGGGGATTCTATCTCACGGACGCAACAGAATTGACGAATAAAGGTGAAACCCGGGTCGTTAGTGACAAAACATGTGGAATCGTACAAAGTTGTAATAATTCAATTTTTTAAAAATTTATTTTTGTTTATAAAACTATTTGAAAAAATAAATGATGTTCCTTCTAGATTGACATCATAACCAACAAAAAAAGATTTCGTTATATTTATGTGAATTAAAAGTGGAAATAAAAAAAATACAAAAAACCCTTATAGTTGTTAACTGTCACATTTTTTGGTGGATGTTTGAACATGCTACAACTCAACAAGCTTACTCCGAGGAACACGGATTCTACGTCATTCGATATATTGTAGTTGAAATAAATCAATCATAACTCATTGGAAGATTTTTATTATTTTTTATTTATTTATTTGTTTATTTGTATATTTATTTATTTAAGTTTGTTGATATTTTGTGGCGTATTCCAAACGCTGAATGATTACAAAACATAACACAGTGATGAGAAAACAATCGAATTCTCAAACTGCAGTGTCTGCCGAAACGTAAATACTTTGGTTTTATAAGTATTATATATTACCATCTTAAAGTGATTGTTTTAATAATAAACAGAAATTATAAAGCGTGGCATTAGAAATCGAAATAAAAAATTATCATGATAGATTAATAATTTTACCTTAATTTTTAATAAATATTTTCCAATAGAGAAAATGTTACGATGATTTTTGTAAGACATTGTAATTCTATGAATTTACAATTCATCCGTACTTTGGAGACATTCATTCCGTCCCGAATGTGTTAATGACTGAAGTGCGACCACTCGGTAAAGTATAGTTATTTGTAACTAAAACTAACGATATCGAATGAAAGTTGACGATAATTGAGTCTTTCAAATGTCAAGCAAATCTCTACAACAATTCAGACGTTTTCAGATAGTATGAGAACGCAAAATGTTTGAGACATTATTTGTCCAGAAAAGTTTGAAACTTCTTTACTTGAAGGGCGTATGAATATTTCTGATGACTTTATTCAATTGGCTCTCTATTTAGACACGCTCACTTTTTATATTTTTAAATCTCAAAGAGAGAAATAAATAACTTTTGAGGTGTTAACTGTCACTTCTCGATGGAAAGGTATGATATTTTAAATAATAAAAACACATTTTCAATACTTACTTCCACAAAATGTTTTTTGATCAGGACTGCTTTCGCTCAGCGCTAACATTATCAACTGATGGAATACAATTTACAAGCAACTCTATTTATAAAAAATATATGAGAATGGGTTCAAGAACTAAGAAACAGTTAACAGGAAATCATACCATATTAATACAAATAATATGAATTAATGTAAAAGTAAAATGTTAACATTCATTTATCAATACAACTTTGTACAATTCAACATGTTTCGTCACTAACGATCCGGGTTTCGCCTTTCGTTATCTTCATAGGCATTCTATCACACGGATGCAATAGAACTGACAGATGCCCAAAGGCGAAACCCGGGTCGTTACTGACAAAACATGTGGAATCGTACAAAGCTGTAACATTTGTAATTTGACATAGAAATTCCATCAAGCACCTTAAATCGATATCATAAATTACACTTAATTAATAATTAAATAATCCATGGTTTTGTATACCTGCCACCTTTAATTCAAATATTTTGTTTAAACAGACTTGATTGTAAATTGTATTCTGTCAGTTGATAGTGCTCGCGATGAGCGAAACCGGTCCTGATCAAGAAATATATCGTGGAAATAAATACTAAAAAATGTGTTTTTTTTATATATCATACCTTTCCATAAAGAAGTGACAGTTAGCACCTAAAAAGCAACATTTAAATAGCCAAAAAATAGAAACACATTTATATTAATAATTCCACAGTATATTTAATGATCAGTTGATAATGCTTGAAATGAACGAAACCGGTCCTGATCAAAAAATATATCGTGGAAATTAGTACTAAAAATGTGTTTTTATTATTTAAAACTAACAATTCTGCTTCATTAACTCATAATATGTTTAAAAAAATATTGTTGCTAAATTAATTTGGTGCATTGAGTGTGCAAAAATTTTGGTCCCACTTTTCGCTGGGCCTTGCTATGACGTGATTACTGTATCCAATTCTACTGTGTCCCACGACGAATACAATAATAATTGATGGATTGATAGAAGCAGTCATGCCTTAGTTTAAATGTTTGAATATCAATCACCAGCAATCAATAATTAATCAGACATATTTGATAAATAAACACTTCAATTAATGAACAATCTGTTACTCAAACAATTTGGCTTGTATAGAATAATACATGCGAAGCGTGTCTTATTTTCACAGTGACGTGGAATGTTTAATTTTGACGTTATTTGTGATATACTGAATTAATTTTTTAGTAGAAAAGTGATGTTATGTTTATATAGATCATTTTATAAACTTTTTATTATCCCGCATTTATCTCTCTCTGGCTTATATATTATATTACAATATTATAAACAATACGTGATATTTTTTTAATAAACTGATGAAATCACGTTGGAGTCCGAAATGAATGACGATGGCGTCAACCGAAACAGCTATCAACTATATCTTATATAAAAATTGTAGTACTAAAATACATTGCTATTTTTTCACCGTGTTATATCAATTTCCACTACAAGTAACAACTTTATATAAATCTGTCATATCGACTGACGGCGCTTGACGGAATTTCAATATTGTATACAAAACTGTTTACAATATACGCGTGGAACAATGATTCGTTAAGACTAATATGCTACTTAACCTCTTTCTTCAACACTTTTCACTGATCGAGTGGTTCCCAAGCTGAGGCTGCGAAAAATTCATGTTTTTTTTAGTTTGGGCCGTGGGTTATTTACTTCGGATTAAAGGTGGAGTTGTACGAAAAAGTTTGGGAAGCAATGAAATAAACGATAAATAGTGGAAACTGTGTATGTTTCCATATGTTTTGTCACTAACGACCAGGGTTTCACCTTTCGGCATCTTCGGGCAAACTATCACACGTATATAACAGCACTGACACAATAAACAGTTTGCACCTGTTTTATACAAGAGGAATCAAATACAAAAGAAAAACACAAATCCTAAGTCTAGTTGTATATTCCTTGTTTTTTACTGCAGTGCAGTGGATAATTTATTTTGTAGATTTTTCGAGCCGCAGGATGTAACTGTTTGGGAAGCACTGACTTGGGGGACATTTGAAAGCAAACGATATAACAGAAACTCTAGGCGTTCAAAGATTAACACTTTTATACTAA
Source organism: Himalopsyche japonica (assembly GCA_028555115.1). Taxonomy (NCBI): domain Eukaryota; kingdom Metazoa; phylum Arthropoda; class Insecta; order Trichoptera; family Rhyacophilidae; genus Himalopsyche; species Himalopsyche japonica. The sequence goes on along the minus strand of JAHFWJ010000754.1, from coordinate 257,906 downwards.
TGAAGAGACCATTTTTGATCTATGCCTGCGTCTAATTTTGGTACATAATCATTATGTCATATCCTGATATGTGACATTACGATGACAAGATTGAAATGGAGAAGGAAATGTTCCATTATTAATTAAAAATCGATCGCATTATAAAAAATCTAAATTAAAATAAAATGTTAAATTCTGAAGATACTTCCCCACATAACGAATTGTCACATTACGTTTATTTAATATTCCTAGAAAAAAGAGAAAATAACATTTAACGAAATACATTTTCGTTTAATGGGCGCCACTGTTGAAGCATAAACGGTCACGCAAACCACAAATATAACAATGGTACGATATAATTAAATTTATATTTTTGTAGCAATTTTCCAAAAGGTTATTCCAAATTTAACAACCAAGCAGAGACATCTCTGGCATAACAATTCCAGCTTAGTACAGAAACAAACCATTTTTGTTATTTTTTATATTGATATATTATTTTTAAATGGTCACGATAATAAGATAATCTATTATTTAACACTTTTAACTACAATACACAATGTTCAGTAGTATATCCGCAATTATTTTTGATTTTTTACAAATTCATTTGTAAAAACACATTTTTTTTAATATCAATATTTACTATAAAACTGTTGGTGGCCGCAGCAAAACCCTCTGGTGGCCGCACACGAGAACCACTGATGTACAGTCAATCCTCTTTTTATGCGACATTTGCATTCCAAAATATATCGCATAAAAAATAACTATGTAGGGATACGCCCATGAATTTAAAAACCCGCATAACTAAGAAACAGTCAGTAAAGTATGCCAAGAATTGCATTAATTAATAGCGCAACTTAGAAATTACCTAGAACTGAGAATATTTTTTATCAAAAAATAAAATTGTAAGTTAATTTTTAATTTTGATTATATTTTTGTGTGATATGGTTCGAAATCACTTTCTTTTTCGAAAAATATGAACTATGCACATTAATTTCTAAAGACGATGGTTATTAACGAATGGAATTGTTTCAACCGCACTATCGTTCTGTACTGAATTTTTTTTTTATATCAAAGAAATTGGTGAACTTTGTTAAGGTCTTCTTTTTTCGATGATTAACTGATTTAACGTTTATACGCCCGTTCAGAATTTGAATCATTTAGGACAGGGATTTCCAATCCCGTGCCCGCGGGCACCATGGCGCCCGCGGGAAAATTCCTGTGTGCCCGCCACTTTTTGAACGTAACAGATCTTTTACATAAACACTAATTAAAAATTAAAATTATTTTTATATATTTGTTACAGTTTTAATTTTTTTTGAGTAACTAGGTTTATTATATAGTGACAATAAACGTAGAGATATTTATTTACATTTATTAATCACGTCTAATTATAATAATTAAATCTAATTAAAATGGGTGGTGCCCGCCAACCTACCGATATTTTAGAATGCGCTCTAGAGTACAAAAAGATTGGGAATCCCTGATTTAGAAAGAAATGATTTTCCAATTTATTTCGCAATAACCTTGGAAACATTCTTGAACTATTTTCAACGATCATTTTGGAAATTGTGTTCGAACAACGAACACACATTCGGATAACGAACTAAAGTAACCTTTCTAATCGATAATAATAATCTATGGTAAATCGATGATCGGTTAACGAACAATTCGCATTGTTCGCACAAATCGGAAAACAAAAATAATCACGAAACATTTTTGTGTTTGGACAAAAAATGCATATTCGGATAACGAACTAAAACGATCTCTCTAATCCATTTATTTTGTCAGTAATATAATTATATTGATCGCTTAAGAAACATCTCTGATAGCGAGCATAGTTTTTGAACAGATTATGTTCGTTAACCGATCACCCACGGTAATTAAAATCGTGTGAGAAGATATATAGTCAGAATATGTTTTAGAGGGAAGTTTTTGTTTTTAACTGTAAATTCTGCTTTCAAAAATAAACTTTTAGTTAATTTTACAAAATAGGTAAATAATTGGGATCGTGCTGTTAGCCAGTATCGGAGTCGGAGTATTTTTTTAACGACTCCACAGCCCTGCTACATACTTACTCATATCGTGTTTATATTACTGACAAATCTCATGTTCACCAAAATAGCGTCAAAAAAGTAGTAACCACTCCCAGCGAACACCCTGTACTATACCATACCAATACTTAAAATAAAAACACTAGCCTGATAAGTCTTGAGGGATATAGATATATATGTAGTTATTGCAAAAATATATAAATTTCTTGAATTATTTTATGAAAAAAATTATATTAGATGAAATATGTAAATATATTATATGTAACTTTCTTATCATTTGGATTCCAGTTTGTATTTCGGTCGGCGTGAAAATTTTGTGGGCTTGGTTCCAAAATCATACGGCGCCACAATAATGCTTTGTATACAGGCCCAGATCTAGAAAGTCGTAACAAATGTGGCATTTGCCAGAGAGAAATTTTAAGGGGGCGGCAATATTTGTATAAAAGTTTCTTTAACCATTATTCAAGAAAGTTAAAAAGCAGAAAATATGTTAAAAAAACAAACGAAAATCGACAAGTCTTGAATGAATTTGTCGTGAATTATCAATATTTTGTAGATATTTACGATTAAAAAATGAAATAATAACTCACAGTCGATTCCGGCAAAAATCTGTATCATATAATATATAAAATCTGGTTCCAAAAAGATTTAATCAATAATGATTATAGGTATTTTCACTTTTAATGGGAAGGCATGATATTTTAAATAATAAAAACACATTTTTTAGTGCGTATTTCCACAATAGATTTTTTGATCAGGACCGGTTTCGCTCATCGCGAGCATCGATCATAGCATAGATCAGAGCATAGATCAGTTGATAATGCTCGCGGTGAGCGAAACCGGTCCTGATCAAAAAATATATTGTGGAAATAAGTACTAAAAAAATGTGTTTTTATTATTTAAACTAGGTATTTTTTCCTTTAATTTTTAAATGTGTCTATTGAATTAGCATATACTTGGTAGAACTCCATTATACACACTGAAAAAAAATAGCGATATATTTTAGTTCTACGAAAAATATAAGGTATATATAGTTGATAAATATTTTGCCTTACGTCCTATAGTTCTGACGATAGCGTAGGTCGAAATAGCTATCAACTATATGTCTTATAATTTTTGTAGATCTAAATTATATTGACATTTTTTCATCGTGTTATTTTAATATCATTAATTATTTTGGATAAGATTTTTTTTTAAATCAGTAGTTACAAAATGTATAAAGGGTGGCAAAAAGCCTGGATTGGGTCCTGTTTGTATTATGTTTGTATTTAATTTAATACAATATAAAATACGTTACAAATATTAAAGCCAACATTGGCCGTTTTGTAAGTCCTTGCGTTTTTTACCATATTCAAAATTGTACTGTTTTTGTAATATAAAAAAGGAATCTTTCTTTTTTCAATGCCAGTGTGTGTGTTGGTAGTGCTTTCCAAAATCGTACATAATAGTTACTTAAGCTTTTTGAAACATAGATCATTAATAACAAAAAAGGTAAAAGAATCTCTACTACAATATCCTACAATGAATTTTCAAATAAGACGTTTTTGAAACATATTTCAATGAGCAATAAACCGAATTCTTTAATTTAATGTACAATAATAAGACAGCTCGGAATAAAACCTGACAAAACTATAATTTATTAAGTTGTAGTCGTGTTTTTAGTAAATTTAGATGTTAGAATGATGTTTTTTCTTACCGACTTATACAAACAGACACATCTCATTTTAACCATAAAAGCGACAAAAAAGTAATAAGCACTCCCGGTGAACACTCTGTACAATAAGAAATCTTAAAAAAGACTACTTTTGATAGTAAATACATTGCTCCAAAACAGTACATAGGTACATATAGGGAAGGTAGGAAAAAAAACCTAACAAAATTATTACTTTTTTTTACTTGAAGTCGGAGTAACGAATTCATTTTCCTGATAAAAACAAGTTTATTGTAGTGAATTGAAAACCGCTGGCATATTTGTAACATTCCTTATGAAAGCAAGAAATCGTTTCAAAATATTATCGAAAAAAAAATGAAATTGATATGGGTCAAATCAGGTTTGATTATGTCCGAGAGTGAGGCCAATTTATCATGATATTTTTTACCATTGTAAACCAAAATCTTATCAAACGTCAGTTTGTTTTTCGCCTCTTTCTATCACATGAATGAGTAAAGAGAAATTTTTTTAGTATTGACATGAAAATGGGCGTGTTTTTCGAAATCTAACGAAAATATTACTGTATGGTTTTAATAATATATTTTAGATGGACAGTTTGTCAATAATTTCACAGGAATTTTTGGATTAATTTTTGAAACCTTGTCAGCATTAAAAATAAATTAAGTTTGTAGCAGGGCTTTAGAATTGGCGTCGGAGTTATAAAAAACGAGTGAATTCGATTACCGTTTCAATATATATTTGAATTATAATATAATACCTGTGGATACCGAAAGACGATATTCGTAATTCACAAAGATTAAAGTTAAAATGTACAAAGTTTCACAAATTTCAATTTGTGTAAAATTTAGGAAAAAGCCTGATAAAATTAAACTTTTTCAGTTGGAACGGTGTTGTTGGTTGATATTAGAATGTCGGAGTGGGTTTTTGGTCGATGTCAAAGTGGGAGTCATGTTTTTTACGACTCCAAAGCCCTGGTAGACTCCACAGACTCCGAATAAAAAAAACAGTTTTTCAGTTTGTTTTGTGATAGAATGCCTGAAGATGCCGAAAGACGAAACCCGGGTCGTCAGTGACAAAATCTGGAAATCGTACATAACAGTTCAAATTTGATACTGAAATTCGATTAAGCACCTTCAGTCGATATCTTGAGAGATGAGAGGTCACATACTCAACATTGGGAGGGGGCATGATTAAAAAAAATATTATGTAGTTTCTGCTATATTTATGGTTTTGTATCAATACGTTGCGGCCTAAGCAACATATAAAAATCAATATGCGGCCCTAAGGAAAACAAAATAAGTAAAGATAAAAAAAACACCACTGAATTGTTTATTTATGTATTCAGTGTTAAAAAATAGTTAGTGGGTTAGCAGAGCAGGGGTTAAAATCAGATCTTATGTACATTATGTACATGACCGTTAATTTTTTTCGTTACAGTATACATCTTTTCATTTCGTTGAGGTTTGTCAGTGTTGTCATACAGTGCGTTTTAATTTAACGCTTGTTAATTTAATAGCACGAATGGATCGTTATCTATAACACGATGAAAGTTTTTTCAATGCACGCTAAACAAATTTAAAATGATCGCTTAGAGTCAAATATTCTAGAAGATATACAATGTAACAAATATAGATCTACAGCTGTCAAAAATTAAGAACAAAATGCAAACATTTTTCGAATTTTCTTTGAAATATTTTAACTGTCATTAATATAGCAATTTTTTTTTCAGAGAATTTTTTTGAGCATAACTAAGCTACCCATGTACTATTTCTCTGTAATAAATCAAAAAGAGTTGACAATCCCTCCGCAACCTACAAAAGTTCGGTTTTGATAATAAGAATTGCAAGGCGACACCTGAAAAGTTTTCTAGGTCGCAGGGTTGTTAGTAGGGATTGTATTACCGGTTTATCGGTTAACCGGTAAATGGCCCAATACGCACCAGCGGTAATTACCGGTAAATGAAAAATTTACCGGTTTTTACCGGAAATGTTTTTATCGCGAATTAATGCCAGAAACGAATTTTTATTATGATATATTAGGGAGTGAGAACTTTTTTTTAAACTCCGGCAACATTGATAAAAAGTTTTTTACTCGTCACACGGGTGTTACCTGCCATCGCGATCGCGGTCACCGTGAAGGCCCACTGCAGGCTGCAGGGTATTTTAGTTTTTATGGGATAGATAGCGAGGAATTCGTATCTAGGTAAATATTCAACTTTTTTTTCATTATACCAAAGCTAATAACCATTTATTAATAAGCTCTATAATCCAATACATTGTTTTTTTATTTCATTCTTATTGTGAATTTATATTCATAGATACAAAATATGCATACATGTATTAAATATATATATACTACATCAATAAGTTATTGGATAAACCAATAGTTTAGCGTATGAACTTCTTACAGGTAGGTAAACCAAATATTTCATAGTCGTAATATAAATTAGTCAATCTTTGTGTCATCATCATCATCAGCCGGGGTCGATCCACTGCTGGATGAAGGCCTCCCCCTGTTTTTTTTTTTTTTTTTTTTTTTCCGGGGGGGTTTGGACATAGCAACACCACGCTACCCAGGCGGGTTGGTGTTCGGTTTTCTGTCTGGGTTTTCCTTCCCATAGCCAAGAGAACACGGCACTCGGTGTTCCCGAGCGGTCACCCATCCAAGCACTATCCGCGCCCAATGTTGCTTAACTTCGGTGATCGCACGAGAGCCGGCGCTTACAACGTGGTACAGTCGTTCCAATCTTTGTGTGGCAAATAATAAATAATGTGATTTACTAAAAAAGGACATTTAAAACATACATATATTCACCCGAAATTATATGACATTACCTTTACTGCTCGATGGAATTTCAATATCAAATTTGAATTGTTTCACCTTTGTACGATTCCACATGTTTTGTCAGTAACGACCCGGGTTTTGCCTTTCGGCATCTTCAGGCATTCTATGAGACGGATGCAACAGAACTGATAAAGATGAACGATGAAATCCTGGTCGTTAGTGACAAAACATGTGGAATCGTATAAAGTTGTAACAATTCAAATTTGTATTCTATCAGTTAATAATGCTCGCGACGAGCGAAACCAGTCCTTATCAAAAAAATATTGCGACAATAAGTACTATAAAAAATGTTTTTATTATTTAAAATATCATAAATTGGATTTATTTTTTTAAGTTTGTTTTCAGTTTTTTTTCGAAGGAAAAATGACGGTTTCTGAGAAGCAAAAAATACATTTTGGCAACCCTATAATTCACGCCATGCCCAGCATTTTGAATGTTTGCATAATGAAAATTATCAGAAAATAGCGATGGGACGTAGGCGAAGTGATGTGAAATAGTTTCTGTCATATATATTTCACAATTATTTTGACTGTACTGTTTATTGCCGAGCTTAGTAGAACTCGATTATTACGCCTCGAGTATTTTTTTTATTACTATTTGATTTGATGATTTGCCGTTGAATTTGTGATCTGTTATGACATAACAATTTTTTTTTCCAAGAAATGCTAATTTATTACGATATTGAAGACATATGGCTTCATCGAACTGAAATTCTTTAAGGAATGATCATTTTTTATAGTATGAAAAATCGAAGATATTTTTTGTTGCCATATATTTGTTTTGATATATACCTTTTCAAAATGAGAATTGTGCCTCCTTATTAATATGAAATTGTGTTATATTTTCCAGATAGAAAATTTCCAAATGGAAAATATAAAAGTCTCGTCCACGTCGAACATCCGAAGCAATATTCTTGAACATTATCAATGCTAAATGTGATAAAATGCATGAAGATGCTGAAAGACGAAACTTGGATTACGAGTGTGTACAAAACATGTGGAATCGCAAATGAAAAGCTTCAACAATTAAAGTTTTACATTGAAATTCCATCAAACACTTTCAGCCGATATCATTAACACGATGAAAAAATAGCATTATATTTTAGTTCTACATTTTTTTTTATTTAAGATATAGTTGATAGCTATTTCGGCTCACGCCATTGTCAGAAATATGCTTAAACGAGCATTTGCTTATCTATAAATAGCTGTGTAGAAAAGGTACACAATACATTTTCTCTCCCGTTTTAACGACGTAACTTGTTTCTTGCTAGCAAAAAAACTAAAAAAATTCAAAAATTGCGATATAATTAACTGCTTTAATACATAAAAAATTGTACTCGTAAGAACTCAATCTCGTCCACGTTGAATGTGTCGACGTCCGAAGCAATACTGTTGAACATTAACAATGCTTTTACCAGTGGAGCTTCCATTAGAAACTAGTTCTAGATCTTGTTTAATAGTAATAAAAGCACATATTTTAATTCTTATTTCTAGTATATATTTTGTGATAAGGAACGGTTCCGCTCATTTCGAGCACTATCAACTGGAAGATCTAACAACGCAATATACAGGAAGTCATATAATATACAGGTTTCATATTTCTGCTAGTTTTATCTCAAAAAAAATCGTATAAACAGGCTCTGAATGTAATTAATATCCTAACAGTTGATAATGCTCGCAATGAGCTAAATCGGTCATAAAATATATTGTGGAAATAAGTACTAAAACACGTGTTTTTATTATTTAAAATATCATGCCTTTCTATCAAGAAGTGACAGTTAACATCTTTAAACTGTAAATAGCTTCTTTTCAAATCAGAATTAAGGATTTAAAAAAAAGAAAATAACCTCTCAATAACGGTCAATGCTGAATCTTTTATAATTTTTGGAGACCACTGTATTGACATTTCAACATTTAAATTATATATTTTTTCCACTATTTTCAATGCATTGTTTCTTTTGACTATAGGAAAATTTTATCGTTACAACTTTGTACGATTCCACATGTTTTGTCACTAACGACTCGGGTTTTGTCTTTCGTTTGAGGCATTCAATCACATGTATGCAACAGAACTGACTTAAAATAAACGGTTAGCATCATCTATATACCAAAGTTATTAATTACAGGAAAACAATATTAATCAGATTATAATTAACATAATCCTGTTAATGATTCACTCTTGAAAGGGGTTTTCAACAAATATTAAAATATAAATGAGGGTTTTTTTTCAAATACAGATACCTAACATATAATCAATATTGCGACTCAAACGAGGACAATTTATTTCCTCTTGTTCATTGAGATATTTTTCAAAATTGTCTTGTCGAAAAAATAGTTTCCGACTCTAGGCACGATGACTACGAATTCGACTCCTTGAATACAACCGATTCAAAATAAAAATAATTACATCAGTCATTAGGAACGTTTAATTCTACCTTGTTGAATCCGTTACGTGAGATAAGTTCAGTGAGCCGACAATCTCATTTAATTTAATTCCTATATTACGCCACCTGATGTTTAATCCAACCGTAACCCACTAATTCAAAATAAGCAGATATCTCAGTTACAAATTATTCAATCGCATTTTAATTGTAGTTGATTTTTATTTATTGTAAATTTATAATAAATATGTCGCCATCGTTTACTATCAATTTTGAAGTGATAACTGACTCTTTTTGATGGGAAGACATGGCATTTTAAATAATAAAAACACATTTTAGTATTTGTTAATGCAAAATATATCCGTTGCTCTCGATGAGAGAAACCGGTCCTGATTATAAAATATATTCCGAAAGTAGTACTAAAAACGCGTTTTTATTATTCAAAATATCATGCCTTTCCATCAAGAAATGATAATTAGCACATTAAAAGTATTGTAACTTTTAAGGTGTTAATTGTCAATTCTTGACTTATATCAGTTGATAAGTCTCGCGATGAGCGAAACCGGTAATGATCATTAAATATATTGTGAAAATGGTACGTGTTTTGCATTATTTAAAATATCATGCCTTTCCATCGAGTAGTGATACACATAAAAAGTGTTATAGCTAAGTGCCATTCCTTATGTTTTGTCATTCACGAACCGGGTTACGTCTATGGGCATCTTCAGGCATTATATCACTTGTATGCAATATAATATGAGTGAAAATAAATAATGAAAATGGGTTTTTAATAATTTATGATATCGACTGATGGTGCTTGATGGAATTTCAATATCAAATTTGAATTGTTACAACATTGTACGATTCCAACTATTTTGTCACTAACGACCAGGGTTTCACCTTTCGGTATCTTCAGGTATTCTATCACACGCATGCAACAGAACTGAGCAAACTTACTTATTGTATAAGACACCATGCTTTTTCATCGAGAAGTGATAATTAACACATTAAAAGTATAGTCACTTTTAAGGTGTTAACTGTCATTTCTTGACTGAAATCAGTGAATAATGCTCGCGGTGAACGAAACCGGTCCTGACTAAAAATATATATTTTGGAAATAAGTAATTATAAATTTAAAAATAAAAGTGTTGTAGTTCACGAACCAGGTTACGCCTTTGGGCATCTTCAGACATTATATTACTAGTGTGCAATAAAATATTTTTGAAATAATTACATTTTTTTTTTTTTTTCATTAAAAATTATCGTCCACTATATTTGGAACGAGAACGATTGATTTCTTCTTGTTCATTGAAATATTAATCAAAATCGTCTTATTGAAGAAGTAATCGCTCATTTTTCATGATTCCGACTCCATCTCTGACATTTCACAGTCCTGGTTTTTAAGACGTATTTTGAATGCATATGTAATATATGCGACACAGGCGAAATATTACGTATTTCAAACAGCGTGTATACGAGTCGTTTCTTTGTTTTACTTTTTGTGGGTGCAGTTTCGAGCGTTCACAAAGCATTCTAGGCACGAACACCTCGTTGGTTGTAGGAAACGACTGCTTTATGATATGTCGGGTAAAACATTAAATAAAAAATAACTGTCCTAATATATATATAAAATAAATGGTTCATTTAAAAGTCGATTTGATACTCGTAATAAGGATGTACACAATCCAATTTACACCCGTTTTAGAAAAAAAAGTATCCGATTGAATGGTTGAAAATCTAGACATTTGCGAAAGTAACAACACTCACGATTTCGTTTTTCAATCACACGGATGCAACAGAGAGCCGAATGACAATTTATTTATTGTTAAAGAATGTAATTTATGATATTGACAAAAGGCGCTTGACGGAATTTCAATATCAAATTAGAATTGTGAGTAATTTTTAATATAAATCCATCACCAATTCTCAGCCCATTACGGAATTTCAATGCAGTTTTTGAATAAAACGAGTGAGAAAAATACTTATTTATTATTTACCTTTATTTCAACTCAATAAATCAAAAATCCTAGATATAATCTCATTTTGACAAATACATAAAATTAATATACCACGTTTAAGAATGTATTTTGACAATATAAAACAATGATGTCAGAACAGAATAAAGTATGTATTGTATACCTTTCCTACAATACTATATATAATAGATATAAGTAAATATACGTTTAAACGTCGAAATAGCTATCAACTGTATAAAATGAAATATTTATTTTTTGTTTACTATAAAATGATCTTATATGTATTATACTTTAGTCCAAGGCAGTATACTTTTGCTGGTTGTCCGATGTAAATCGATTCGCACGAGACGCAGGACATCTTGTAGACACAGTTCTGATGAGGGCGCAAGCCGAAATAGTTATCAACTATATATCAAATAAATTTTGTATGACAAACATACATTGCTACTTTTTCACCGCGTTATAATCGAGTTCTACCAAGTGAATGCCAATTCAATCAATAATTTTTGGTTTATTACTGTTTTCAATATATTTAATTCTACAATATAAGTCGAAATTTTTTATCAACTGTATACATTATAAATTTTGTAGAACTAAAATATGTTACTATTTTTTCACCGTGTTAACTCAATTGGACTGTGTTTGTGTTTAAAATCTCTTTCTTATATTTTCACGTCTATTGATTAACGACAAAAGAAAACATTCATCATTGTTGTCTTTGATTTTTACGGTATTATCAAACATTTCTTTTTATTTACATTTGAAATTATACATAGCAATCTAACAAGAATTGTATTGTTGTATATCTCACATTTAGATATCACTAGATGCAATCATACAATGGAATTGTCGTTTTATGTAATTCGTGAGCGATATTTCGTTTTGATAACATTACAGTTTTATATATGGGGAAGGAAAAATGATTCCTTATTCCCCACAGTGACCACAAGGGTTGCCAAACGTCCAGGAATAGTCGAAATTTTCCAGGAATCGTAAGCGCTGTCCAGATTTCTGTTTGATTGTTGGAATTTCTTGGAATCGATCAATATCACTCAACTTTACCGTAAAGTACTTCAAAAAAACTGTGAAAAAAAAGCAATGTATTTGACTTAATCAAAATTTATTAGTTATAAAATTGATAGCTATTTTGGCTTACGCCCACATCAGAACTTCTCTAAGAAAAGGGAGTAATCCGAAATAGCTATCTAATATAAATATATTGATCGAATTGGCACTTACAAAAATAGTAATGTATTTTAAATTTGAACTGTTAAAACTTTGTACGATTCCACATGTTTTGTCACTAAAGACCCGGGTTTCGCCTTTCGTCATATTCAGGCATTCTATCAGTTCTGTTGCATCCGTGTGATAGAATGCCTGAAGATGACGAAAGGCGAAACCCGGGTCGTTAGTGACAAAACATGAGGAGTCGTACAAAGTTGTAACAATTCAAGTTTGATATTGAAATTCCGTCAAACATCTTCAGTCGATATCATAAAAAAGAACAATTTACTTGAGTTCTACAAAATTCTTCAAAATCTTCAAGCTCTATGAAGTTCTACAAAATTTTAGTAGAATCAAATAAATACTTTATAAATTTTTTAGAACTTAAATATATTTTTTCACCGTGTTATAATGGAGTTATACACCAATTAATTCAATGAATAAAATATTTAGTTCTATTGCATTTGATTTCGTGGTTATACATTGAAGGCCCTTTTTCTTACTGCTATCTCAATCTAATATTTTATGCACGAGTCTATCGAACTTTCTTAACTTTCCAATACTCAAGGGTTGAAACGTCCAACCCCAAATGTCACGTTAGCATTAATATTAATTAATATTGGATGTACAATCGTTTTTCTTACGATAGTCGGAAACGAATGTTTTTTTATAGGTACTGCTGAAGGAAACAATAATATTATGTACTCAGTTACTTCAACAATAATATAAATAGGAACACATTATATTAAAACATACACGTTAAAAAAAATATTCGTTTTTACAGTTTGGATCAGAGATTAGTTGATAATGCTTCGGATAAGCGAAACCGGTCTTGACCGGTTATTTCCACAATACATTTATATTGTGGAAATAAGTACTGAAAAAATGTGTTTTTATTATAATATTTAAAATATCATGCCTTTCCACCAAAAATTGACAGTTAATTCGTAAAAGTGATTTGAATTGTTTTTTTTAAATTCAATTCAAATTTATTATTGAAATTCTACCAAGTACCTTCAGTCGATATTATAAACTGATTTAAATTGTGTTGTATTGATTGATAATGCTCGCGATGAGCGAAAGCAGTTATGGTCTTGAGAATATAAAAAAAAAAGTATAAATTGTACTAAACATAGTATTTCATTAAATTTGAATTGTTACAACTTTGTACGATTCCAAATGCTTTCTCACTAACGACCCGGATGTCGCCTTTCAGCATCTTCAGGCATTCTATCACACGGATGCAACAGAACTGACGAAAAATAAACAGTTAGCACCGTATATATACTAAAGTTAGTCATTGTCAATTATTATTAGATTATATTGTTGATCAATATTGAAATTTCATCAAGCACCTTCTGTCGACATCATAAATTAGTATTTTATTATTTGAATATAATGCCTTTTCACTAACTAGAGATATTTCACATGTTAAAAGCAGGGTTGTAGTGCCAGAGTCGGAGTTAGAGTAGTGAAAAACGAGCGACTTCTACTTTTCAAATCTCTTCTAATAGTCAATTTGTCGAATTGGTTAGTTTATGTTTAATATGATGCACATAAATAGGAAAGGTAAGAAAAATATCATTAAATTCAACTTTAACACGGTGAAAAAAAAATAGCAATGTATTGTAGTTTAGTTTTACAAAATTATTATTTTTAATTATTATTATTAAGATATAGTTGATAGCTATTTCGGCCCACGCCATTGTCAGAACTGTGTTTAAACGAACATTTGATTATCTAGTATAGTTGTGTAGAAAATGTACACAATACATCTCTTCTTTCCTGTATTTATAAAATGTCCTGTGGCTCATGTTTATCCGTTTATATCGGACGGACAGGTAGAAGTATATCCACTCGAGCTAAGGAACATGTAAGATAATTCAACAGTAAAAAAACAGATTCACCATTCGCTAATCACGTTATAAAGAAATCACATGGTAAAAATTCAAACTCAGCGCCTAAGTGTTTGCGTCTTTGTAGTAAGGGTCGCAGGATGACGGCTTTGGAACAGCTGGAAATCAATAGATATCAAATATCACAAAGGATTCTTAACGAACAAACTAAGATATGTCGATCACCATTCCTTATCCCTCTTCGGGGTGCTTCTTTGTTTCTGTAATAGACCATTTCCATACCATATGTAAACTTATTGATATAGCCACCTTTTTAGTTTCATTAACAATTTTTAGTTTTATTGCGAGCAAGAAACAAGCAAGGCCGCCAAAACAGGAGAGAAGATGTATTGTTTACATTTTCTACACAGCTATATATAGATAAGCAAATGTTCGTTTAAGCATAGTTCTGACGATGGCGTGAGCCGAAATAGCTATCTATTTATATATTTATAAAAAAAAAATCTATAACTAAAATACATTGCTATTTTTTTTCATCATGTTATAATGGAGTTCTACTAAGTGAATGCCAATTCTATCAATAAAAATGTCATTGTTTGGGATTCGTGTCTAATAATTGTCTCAAAACAATTTTTTGGCAACCCTATTGATCACCCAAGTATCATATAGTTTTCGTGTTTCATTTAAAAAAAAACAAAAACTAGCGTTTTCTCGTGACTCACCATAATATGAAACAAAAATATTTAAATATTTTAAATGGGTCAATTTGCATGATTTTTTGGCTTCATTTCACGCAATGCGTTTGTTCTGGTTGAATGATAAATGCACAGTTTACTTTTATGACGCAATTAATGAGGGGTGAATGAGGGCTATAAAAAACAAACCGAACGCTAAACACGTAACTAATTTTTGGTCTGCCAATAAATACATATCGATAAAAGGTCGGTTATTCACTTAACAAAATGACTGGGAACGAATCGTTACAGTGAATGGTAGGAAATAATAAATGAGAAGCGATACGTCTCTTTTTGAAGTAATCTTTCTTTTTTTATTGATAATTTTTGTATTGGTAGTTCTATTTATAATCAAATAAGAGTTTATATTGGTTATTATTTTTACTACAGTGAAGGTGAAATAACAATGCGTTTTGGTTAATTTATACATAACGGTAAAAAAATACCAATTTATTTTAGTTTTACAAAATTTTTATAAGACATAGTTTAAAGATGTTTTGGCCCACGCCATCGTCAGAATGGCTAGGAACAAGCTAGATCGTTAAAACAGGAGAGAAGATGTATTGTGTACCTTTTCTACACAGCTATATATAGATAAGCAAATGTTAGTTTAAGCATAGTTCTGACGATGGCCGAAATAGCTATCAACTATATTTTTAAAAATAATTTTGTAGAACTAAAATACATTGCTATTTTATTCACCGTGTTATAATAGAGTTCTACCAAGTGAATGCCAATTCAATCAATAATACATGCATTATTTTATTGATACAAAACATTTTAGTGGCAAAACACGTAAGTTTAAACTTGATATTAAAGCTCGTGTCCTTTATGTATTTCTATATTAAGGATAAAAAATGTTTGAAACTTTCAAATTATCTCTTTGCCACCTTTGCAAAAGTTTCTGGATTATTAAATTATTTTACAAAACACATCTGAAAAATAATTAATCTTTATAATAACTCTTACAAAACTGTCAAAAATGTTACACTTTGAGAATGACATTTTGCATGCTGTCAATTGTTCATAAACTAAATTTGATTTTGAAATAAACTTTTAACTGAATTTAAACTTTTTTAAAAAGTACAAGCACAATTCGATTACTTTGAATCTAATCAAGAATTATTGATATTTTAAAAAGGCATCTATGTACCGCCAATGCGGAACTGTCACACTTTGAGGTTATGTATTTCTAATGACATTTTGTAAACAATCGATTGTAGCGAGCAGTACAGTTTAAGTAGTTCATTTTGTTTGAGTGGTATAGTAAGGCATACTGGGTACTCGCTTGTGGCTTATAAATGTAACATTATACAATAATGACTTCTGAAAACAATTATGGGCTTTTTAAAAACAATTTTACATTTTTTTCAAGAGTTGAGTGTTTTAATAAGCAAATGTTATTAAAAGAAGGTTTAAAACAATTATTAACGTTCGATTCCTTCTTATTAATATCAGCATATAAACAAAAAAATCACAAAATCACACATTTCTTTAAAATGATATAAAATTATGTTTATATATAAGGGATGAAGAGCTCTGGTGATAACTCGTCATAAGTCTCAACGCTCAATCAATTTGATATTAAAAAATAGATCTGTGAGACAACTTAACATAATATAATTAAAATTAACCATGGGTAAAATTTTACTATAGTCAATGAACACCAAACTTTTTCACTGTTTTACCAAAGCTTAAATTATTCAAGGTGCTAAATTCCGCTGTAGTTGGTATTGAAAAAAGACATCTTTGCCTTCCACTATCCACCACTGCTTTTCTATTTGCTTACTTTATGCGGCAGCATCCAGTGGCGTAGCAAATGATAAGTTTACGTACAGTTTTTTTTATCATAATTGGTAGTCTTTTTAGAACAACTACCCAAAACTTGTGCCATGCGTTTATATGGTAAGATAAACAAACTATTTTGAAAATTATATAGCTTCTTTGAGTTGTCTACTCTATTTGCTTTCTATACGACGACCAATTTCTGACGGCCGATCGGTGCAATAGAAGGTCAAACCAACTTGTGCAGTTTTCTTTTTTTTCTGCATGACAATTATACTTTCAATGAATGAAATCAGTTTTTATATTGATAATTTGAAACTGTGGACACAGTACTAGCCATATTTTTTGATATTCAAAACTTCAGTATTTAAAATGTATTCTTCAATACTGGCAAAAAATTATACAATGATCGTTGATCAATTGATAATTAAGGTGTTAACTATCACTTTTTGATGGAAACGCATGATATTTAAAATAATTTAACACAATTTTTTAAGTAATTATTTTCATAATATATTTTTGATCAGGACCGGTTTCGCTCATCGCGAGCATTATCAACTAAGTTAATAATGCTCGCAATGGGGGAAACCAGTCCTAATAAAAAAACTTATTGTAGAAATACGTTGATATATTAATTTGAATATAATGATTGATTGAATCGGCATTTACTTGGTAAAACTTGTAAAAAAAAATTGTAAACGGTGAAAAAATAGCAATGTATCTTAGTTCTACATATTTTTTATAAAGAATAGTTGATAGCTATTTCGGCTTACGCCATCACCAGGAGTAATTCTAGTTGAATTGAAAAAAATTGTAGAACTAAAATACATTGCTTTTTTTTCACCGTGTGTGAATATAATGATTTTCTATCAATAAGTCACTGTAGGAAGTAAAAAAGGTTGTGTATTGTTTTGATATTAAAACGCACTGTTACTTTTTTCGGTTAAATATATTTTTTCACAAGTACGTAGCTCATCTATCGGGTATAAGGCCACAGCCGTAGAGGCGTCGTAGCAGGCAAACCCCCTCGCCGGCGTAGAGAGCAGGCGAGATTCAGTCGATCCGAAGCCTCTACGGTGGACGTTTGTTCAGAGTGTCATTTTAGCCTCTATGAAATAACTCAGTACAACTTACTACGGTGGCGCAATAAGCAGTGATTAAACAAAACACATACACTCAAAATTTAAATAAACTTTAGTGCTTATTTAAATTAAAATAAGTTAATAAAGTGCCGAGCGGAATTTCATATCGTTAAAAGAATTACAAACGGAGATTTCCCAAAGGTTAAAAAAGTCGTTACAATTTTATTATCGGGCCACTAACTTTATCAAAATGATATTTTTTAAATATATAACTTTAAAAATAAAGGCATCAATTAAAAATGTTACAAAACTAAAAATATATCAAGATATGAAAATTTTTTCCTAGATTCGCGTTTTTAAAATCAGTATTTAAATACAAATTTTTTCAATAATTAACGAAAAAATAAATTGATTGTATTTAATTTACGAAAACACCGTAAAATAGTTTTTTTAAAATATTTATTCGTATCAATGTGAAATAGAATTTACTTTTAAGGTGTTAACTGTCACTTCTTGATGGAAAGGCATTATATTATTTATCATTATATCAGTTGATAATGCTCGCGATGAGCGAAACCGGTCCTGATCAAAAAATATATTGTGGAAATAAGTACTAAAAAAATGTGTTTTTATTATTTAAAATAGAATTTAAAAAAACTATCTTTGTTTTTATAAAATATTGATCAGAAACAGTTTCGCTTATTGCAATACTTTACTGAATAATTCTAATTTCGATTACACTTTTATCAGGTGATAAGAACCGCGATAAGCGAAATCGATTTTGATAATTTTAATAAATTATAGAATTGTTGAAATATTGCAATAAAATATGATGATTTTTTCGTTTGAATATAACGTGTTTTTAACGAGAAGTGATTGTGAAGTCGACTGTGAGTACTTGATGGGATTTTGAAATTTAATTTGAACGGTTGAATAATTGATGAATAATATTAATTGTGGGTTGTTTCTATTGTATCCGTGCGATAGACTACTGGAAGATATTGAAATGCGAAGTCTAGGTCGTGTGTGAGAAAACATCTAAAAATTTACGATGTTTTAAAAATTTAAATTTATATTTAAATTCCATCAAGAACCTTCTGTTGTTATCGGCAAATATGTTTTTTATTTAGTTCAGCAAACAATTGATTAAAAAAATATTCTCACGTTTAGTAAAATTCCAACAATTTTATAAAACTAAAATTTTTTTTTTATATGTTATAATAATAATTTAATCAGAAATTTGACATGTCAGTTTTCTCTTAAAATGACAAATAATATTAATACTAATGCAATAGTGCCATAGTTTAACGACACCTGAAATAAACTGACAAAAAATTTCAAGCTTTGCCAATTTACCATACTATTTTTCAGTTTGCTTTCAAAAATGAGTGTTTTGTTATAAATATGTTATTAAAAATTGGTGAAAAGTTATAGATTTTTTTATATTAAATATTCAATTATTAATTGATGCTTAAAAAAATATTGTTTTTTTTTCAGTTGATGATTGAAAAGTAACTATTGAAGTGTGTAGTTATTTCGTTAGTATGAATATAAAAAAAAACATTTTTTATTTATGTTTTAAAAACGAAACTTTAGAATAAATTAAAACTATTTAAGAAAATGTGACCGTGCTCATTAAAATCGCACAAACTTGATACTTTCTTAAATTTTAAAATTCACAACTAACTTTTAATGCTTGGTTTTAGTTTACGAACAGAAAACTTTGAAATAACGTGACGGCTTCAGCAATTTGATATCGTGTTGAAAGTTATCGTCGACTAGAACTAAAAAGCACTACTTCTGGAATAAAATTAAATCTTTAAAAATAACCAAGGGTTAAATAATTAAATCATATCGTGACATCACGCAATTCTCGTTTTGTAAAATGTTGTGATTTAATTAAACATTTCTATGTTGAATTTCGCCACAATGGATACAGGATAAGGTAAAATGTAATGCATTTAAATTTGGATTTTATTAAAATGTTGAACGCATTAAAAGGTGACGTTTAAAAATATTTTTTATTTAAAACGCACTTTTTTTCATCACAATTCTAAAATCTTATAATATTATGCTTTCATTAATAATATCGGTCATGGCGTGTGTTTTAGAGTGATTGAAAGAAAATTTCTTATAATTTGATAGTAACGTACTTCTTTAGACTTATAAAAGGCTAGAATGAGAACGTTTAACTATGGATAGTTTCACAATGCTTCATTTAACCGACTTACTTTTAAATATACTGACTTTTCATATTATGAATACTCAAAAAGAACTGTAGTCACATATTTCTTTCGACTTATACAAAGCCAAAATGAGAACACTGCCAACCTTAATAATGTTAAATTATAAGCGTCAGATATTTTTTCGTGAACATGAATTGTTTTGAAGAATGAAACATTTTTAATTTATGATATCGGCTGAAGGTGCTTGATGGAATTTCAATATCAAATTTTAATTCGTGTGATAGAATACCTGAGGATGCTGAAAGGCGAAACCCGTGTCGTTTGTGACAAAACATTGGAATCGTAAAAAGTTGTAATAATTCAAATTTGATATTGAAATTCCATCAAGCACTATATCATAAATTCGATATCATAAATTGACTATATTTTAATTGACAAGGACGTAAGGACGTTCAAGTGAAGGATAAAGTGCTTTCAAAGTTAACCTCGATTTTATCTATAGGAAAAAACGAAAACATATTTTTAATATAAAGTTCTACCAATATAAAGGGTCTTGCAATATAGACACTCAAAATTTGTTTCAATGTAAGTAAAACAAATTGTGTGAGAGATTTCCACTCATTTTTGTTTTTATTCGATAGTATATTTTATGACATTAAGTGTGGAATATAACGTTGTTAAAATGTCCGTCGCGGCTTTGCTTGGTGTCACGTATTCGGGATATCCAATTTTCAATGACGTTATCGCATAAATTTGGCCGAATTTGTTAGATGGCGTTTGTAATAGTGAATCTGAGGGCGCCAATTATTTGTGGTTAAAGATAGCGTCAAAAGAAGGCGTTTAGTTGTACGATTTTAGTGGCTAGCAGAATTTCTATCCAAATTTGATAATTTTCACATGTATGTTAATTCAACATTATAACCTTCCATTATAATTTGCATTACTTTATTAAAGAATCGACATCAAATTTGACAGACGTCACTTTAAAAAATTTGCTGCTGTAATCTAACAATTTTCGAGCGTTCTCATTGAAACACCCTATGTTATTTATTATATTATGTGTTATTTCAATCCGTTAAACACCATTAAAAAATTTCCTTCTCTCATACAAAACTGAAAGTAGCCACTGATCCAATCAAGCTTGTTTTTGTTCAATCTTTTCAACCCTTCTTTGTTGTCTAAGGGTCTAGTCTTGCTATCTAAGGCTGTTTGATCTTACCCCAAATGTTTTGTTATAATTTTACCAAGTTTTCACAAACTGTTCACCCATTTTTACACTTTATTAAACAAAGGGATGAGTTTTAGCGATTGTTAACCGTGACGTAATAGTGGAAACTCAATGTATAATAGAAATAAAATATATTGACAAAACATATTTTAATAACAATATAAGGCATTTTTTATTATTACTTCTACAATATATAATTAAAAATCAAAACCAGTTTTGCTCATCAAATCATAACTAAGATATTTTAACCAATAAAAATACATTTTTTTTAGTACTTTAGTACTAGTAGATAATGCTCGCGATGAACGAAACCGGTCCTGATCAAAAAACATATTGTGGAAATAAGTACTAAAAAAAATGTGTTTTTATTATTTAAAATATCATGCCTTTCCATCGAGAAGTGAAAGTTAACACCTTAAAAGTCATAACTAAGATATTACTAACAGGTCATGTTATAAAATAATTGATTAAAATTGTTAAAAATTTGCACGATTATACATGTTTTGTTACAAACGAAATGGATTTTGTCTTTTGACATCTTCAGGCATTCTATCACACGGATGCAACATAACTGACGTAAAATAAACAATCAGCATCGTAAATATATTAAAGTTATTAATTACAGGAAAACATTTACCCCTAGGCAAGCAGTAAATTAAAGCTAAAACAATATACAACAGTCAATAAATAATTTGCACCGCTTATATACGTCCTTTGTTAGTTCTGATGTATCTGCGCGACAGAATGCTTGAAGATGCCAAAACTCAAAACCCGGGGCTTAGTGATGAAACACGTAGAGTCGTACAAAGTTTCAACAATTTAAATTTGATATTTAAATTCCATCAAACACGTCTACGATGCAACAGAATTGACCCATAATAAACTGACTGGTCAGTTTTGTTGCGTCCTAGTGATAGATTGATTGAAGATGCCGAAATTCGAAATCCGGGTTGTTACTGACAAAACATGTGGAATCGTACAATGTTTCAACAATTAAAATTTGATAATGAAACTCCACCAAACACGTTCAGTCGATATCAGAAATTATTTTTCGTTACAATAAATTCCGTTATTAAGGTTTTTCGTTTGGTTTCTACATTTCATGAGACTTTTATTTTTTATAAAGTTCCGTGAAGCTCATCATATAAAGTTTCAATTCGTTTTGAAATTTTCTAGCACGTGTACTGTGAGAATCGTTTGTTAAAAATATTATCAACTGTGTTGACATTTTCAAGAATTTTTGAATCATTTAAGCTATTGAAAGTTGTTTTTTCGATTAGACGTAGAAATTTCTATCATAGATATTTATCGTCATTTAGAATTTTTAAAAAAAATCACTTAGCAACTAATAAATTGCGTTAAAAATGCTGCGTCATTCGTCACGGAAGTTAAGAAGACTGGATTTGCTTTATATTTGTTCCATAAAATTATTATGACCTTCATTGATTTAATTCAAATTTGGCTAACGTAAAGTGATTTATTAATCACAAAACAATCAAAATTGACTCCATAAGAAATACAAACAGAGTAAATGAAAAAAATACAAAAATTGGATTGATTAATATAAAGACCCTTGTCGTTCGATTATAGCCCCGAGAGGTATTTGGGAAAATAAAACTGTCCTTAACCTTTCAATATGTTCTTTCAGAAAAGAATATTTGGAATATTGATGAGATGGTAGAATATCTTTCATAAAACCTTTTTTAATATATTATATAATAAAAAAACCTTGTCTTCGATTTATCTGGACATATTTTAGTCAGCAAGAGAAAATTTTATATTTTTACTTACTTGGCAAAACGGCTAAAAAACGTCATGTCATAAATTGAATTGTCTATTTAAAAAACGTAACGAGACACATTTCTATGGAATGCTTAAATACACAAATGTTATATGAAAATCTCTTATATACGTAAATATAAACTCTTATATTTCATCACAAGATGTTTAATCGTTACTTGCCAAATTGAAATAATCAGGTATTTCTTTAAAAAAAACCCCAATTATATTTAAATAAGAGTTGATTATTATTTGTTGAAAAACCCTTTCAAAAATGACTCATTAACATGATTAATCGTTAATGAAACTTATCACAGGCAAGTGTGTTAATTATCATTAGATCAATATTATTAAATTTGTTTTAGCTGCCATTTAGTTCTTGCCTCTGGGTCTGTGTTTATATACATATATAATTAATACCTTTGGTATATGCTAACTGTATATTGTGTTGTCAGTTCTGTTGCATCTGTGTGATGGGATGCCAGAAGATGCCGAAAGGCGAAATCCTGGTTTATAATGACAAATTCAAACTCCTATGTATGTTTGTAATCAAATAATTTTAGAGAATTAAAAAAAATACATGTTTAACGAAAGCGTAATGTATATTTCAAAATATTATTGATCGAATTGTGTTTTGTTGGTAGAACTCCGTTATAACACGGTAGAAAAAAAAATGTATTTTAGTTCTACAAAATTAGAACTATATTTTAACTGACGAGGACGTAATTCGAAATAGCCATCAACTATATATATATATATATATATCTTATAATTTTTTTCAGAATTAAAATACTTCGCTTTTTTACCCGTTTTATAATGTACCATGTAAATGCCAATTCAAGCAAAAATATTTTGTGATGTACCTAATGTCTTCGTTAAACATACATTTTTTTAAATTCTTTAATGTATAAAAGCTGTATAAAAGTTTATCGATTCTTCACACTGCAATAAATATTGATATATTTTATTCAATTCGCAACAGTTTGTGAGTCGAGATTATTTATATATCATTATCACATAAAGTTTTATAGAGGCACATCTGAAAGTTTATTGGCAAAGAACAGGTTCGCTTAGTAAGTGAGCTTTCCTATCTGAAAGCTCAGCCAAGCTATGATCGGTTGTGTTTACTCTTTTAACGACATTTCCGGTTTATATCAATAAAAAGTTTTTGATATGCGCTAAAGTTATGTGCCGTATATAATTCATGACGTAAAAGATAGCATAATAAAATAATTACGTTTAAATAATAAAAGCATGACGTTAGTAATATTTTAAAAATATTATATATTACATAACGTACAATAGCAATGTATTTTACTAAATTTACATTAAAACTTATTGATTGAATTGGCATTTACTTGGTAGAACTCCATTATAACACGGTGAAAAAATAGCAATGTATTTTAGTTCTACATTTTTTTAAATATGATATAGTTGATAGCTATTTCGGCTCACGACTACTAAGACTAAAATTTATCAAAAATTGTAAATGAAACTAAAAAGGCGGCTATACCAATAAGCTAACATATTTGGATGGGGATGGTTTATTACGGAAACGAAACAGCCCCTTGTAATGGATTGAGCTGTGGCGACCGAAATATATTAGTTTGTTCGTTAATTTTTTTTTGTGATAGTTGATATATTGATGATTGATTTCTAGCTGTTCTTCGAATTTTTTTAGTTTTATTGATAGCAGGAAATAAGCTAGGTAGCTAAAACAGCAGAGATGTTGTATTGTGTACCTTTTCTACACAGCTTTATATAAATAAGCAAATGTTCGTTTAAGCATAGTTCTGACGATAGGGTGAGCCGAAATAGCTATCAACTATATCTTACAAAAAAATGTAGAACTAAAATACATTGCGATGTTTTCATCATGTTAAAAGATAAATAATTGATTGCTATCTCTGCTTATACTTTCATTAGAACGTACATATATTTATAACTATGTAGAAAATATAGACAATCCATCTATCTATCTCATCTTCTGTTCTAACATCATAATTTCATAGTGTGTAATATATTCTTAAGCATGGCAAATTGATTGTATGAATTTCTTGAAGTGAGAGTTTTTTTTCAGGAATAAACGTAGATTGTATTAAAACAATTCATTTAAAATGCAATTAAACTTTTGTTACGGTATGAGAAGCGGTAATAGATTTATATTTGTTTGTTCATTGAGAATGTCATTGGATTCGTGATATTTATTTATTTCTAATTGTTCCAAAGCATTTAGCTTAGTGCCTTTACTACAAAGATATTAGCATGTGGGCACAGAGTATAAAATTTACGTTATGCGATTATTTTATGAAATAATTTGCAAATTGTTAATTTGTTTTTTTTAATCATTAAATGGTCTATTAATTTCTTTAGCCTGAGTCGATATACTCTTGTCTGTCCAATATATGTCGACTAGCACTAGCCGCAGGACATCTTATAAATACCACTTCTGTCAAGTTAATTAATATATTTTTTTTATTTATTAGATCAAGATCGGTTTCAATAATCGAGGGTAATATCTACTATTGAATAAGTTTCTTCGTTAAAATATTTTTAAGCTTTACAAAATCGACTCAGAGCGGCTTTCTATTACAAGAATTCGTTATTTAAATCATTAGTTAACAATAGGGACAATATTCATTTTGAAAATATGTCTTGCATTCATAAAGTGCAGTGCGATGATTGCCAAGATTTTTACGTGGGTAAAAACGCGCACTTCAGATATTAGAATATCAATTGTAAAGTAAAATTGTAGAACTCTTTAACAGAAATGACAGTTTGAATTTTTACAACGACACGGGATTAATCTTTCGGCATCTTCAGGCATTCGTCAGGCATGTTGCACGATTTCACATGTTTTGTCTCTAACGAGCCGTGTTTCGCTTTTCGGCATTTCCATGCATTCTTAATAATGTATATCTTAATAAAGTAAAAAGCTTTAGTCGATATCATAAATAAAAAATGACAGTAATTTAACATTCATAAAATTATATTATAACTGTTTTTATTACCCTGTTTGAATTAAAACTGTCAATTATAGATATTTTTACACGAATTATTTGTTCTATATGATACTTAGAAACAGTATCGACTCTGACGTATTTTCGATTTCACGTGTTATTGCGTCCCAGGTGTTCCAATTCACGTCATCGAATTGTAAACAATGTAGGGGTCAATCGAAGTGGAGACCATCTGGGACTTTGATTGTTTGACCTCCTTACGTGGGTTAAAAATAAAAATAAAGATAACCAAACAAAAAAAAAAAATAATAACAACACAACTTGTCAGCCACATCATTTACAACAAAAAACTCACAACTCAAGGTTAATGTGTAAATGATGAATATCACCACCACCAAAAGAGCTCTACTCATCAAGGATCTAACGGGAAACCATCTACATATCAAAAGCTTTAAGACTTCACAAGAAGAGTGCACAATCAGGCCAGTAGTGACTGGGTACTGCATGAAAATGAAAAATACACCAAGCAATCAAAATGTGAACAATCCGTTATAAACATGGGCATTAATTAAAAAGTAGTAAAGACAGCATACATTATTAATTTGATGTACAGTAAAACCCCCATTTACACTAAAATCAGGATCGTGTAATTTGTAGTAGTGTAATTGGGGGTTTCCACTGTATTTCCCATATTAAATATACATACACACATGTGAGAAATATTATAATGAAAGCATTTTTCGATTTTTTTTTCATACAAGTACGTACAAGATATGTATTGCAATGTTACCCAAAGAAAGAAAGTGTTTGTGTTTTAATTCTGTTTATCGAAGAGCTTTTGGATTCACAAAAATTTTTTGGTTTTCCGTTTTGCCAAGTAAAACTATATATATGTACGAAACTGGCTGTGAATTAATGGTTGTAGTAATTCAGAAACCTTCACGAGTGTGTGAAAAACAACTCATTAAAGACACGGAGAAAAAAATAGCAATTTAGTTCTACAAAATTATTTTTAAAAAATATAGTTGATAGCTATTTCGGCTCACGCCATAAGTACATAAAATCAATTTGCCATCTTTAAGAATTTATTACCAATATATAAAACTAATACATAAAGCACCGGTTCTCGTGCGATTACCGAAGTTAAGCAGCATTGGAGCGGATAGTGCTTGGATGGGTGACCGCTCGAGAACACCGCGTGCCATGTTCTCTTGGCTATGGAAAAGAAAACCCAGACAGAAAACCGAACACCAACCCGCCTGGGCAGCGTGGTGTTGCTATGTCCAAACAACCCCCCCAAAGAGGAGCAGTGGATCGACCCCGGCTGATGATGATAATGTAAAACTAAGATGTTAAAACAGAAAAGAAGTTGTATCGAGTACTTTTCGACATCGTTATATAAAGATAAATAAATGTACGCTTATACGTAGTTCTGACGAGGGTGTACGCCAAAATAGATATCAACTATATACCTTATAAATTTGTAGAGCTAAATACATTGCTATTTTTTCACGGTGTTATAATAAAGTTCTACCAAGTAAGCACCAATTCAATCAATAAGATAAGTTTATTTACGCTGATTTCAGTGTTGGATTTTGCTTATTAAAATTTATCACATAAAACTTTTTTATTTGTATCTGTATTGTATGACTTTCTATTAACTGTTTCCTTACTTCTTGAACCGACGGTTCTGTATCACCAACTATATACCTTATAAATTTAGTAGAAATATTTAAAACACGTTGGTGTTTTTTCATCGTGCTATTTATTCATTTTTGTGTTTATAAAGATAACATTTTTTCATGTCGTTTTTTACGCGGTTTTATATAGAGCGCACCCACCGGTAAAATAATGAGTATGGTGTAGTTAAAAACTATCCTACGTTCAAAATGGCACGCTTAATATGTATGTTGAAAGTTTAATTTTCTGTGTCAGTAGGTAAAGTTTTTTCTAAAAATCAAGAGCTTATTTCGTAGAGATATGTGAATACAATTTTCGACACAATATTATTAAATGTTTTAGAGCTTTGATAAATTATTTTCCTTGTTTTTATACAGCACATGAAATAAAGAAAATCAAAGAAAAGCAATTTTATTTTAATTTAGATTTTTCCAGAGGCTAAGCTTCTTTGGGATGTTGTAAAGAAATGACTTATTTCTTTTTTAATGTTAACAATGTTTTTTTTTCCATCATTTAACAATTTAACTGGTTATGTGCCAAACTTTTCAAGACAGTAGATCACGCAGGGCTTAGATTTTATTTGAATTAAAATAAATCTAATAAATATATATTTTTTGGCTTCGACAAATTAAAAATATTTATTCCAATACCGGATTTGCTTCTCACGAGTATTAAAAACTAACAAAATATTTTTTTTATTTAAATTTAAATATAATGGATTTTTAATGTGTTAATTGTCACTTAGTGCTGGAATTTGTTTTTTTTTTTGTAAATATAAAAATGCTTTTTTGGCAGTGTTTCTACAATATGTTTTATGACCAGGATTCGTTTATCGCAAATTGATAATGCTCGCGGTGAGCAAACCTTGTCGTAGACATAAAATATATTGTAAAAATACACCCATCCCACGCTTAACACGGTTTCAGTTTCGGTAAATTAATATGTTTCCACGTTTCATAGATGTGCACACAGCTGTGCGAAATTCTAAGAATAACGGTAAAGGTATACCGGGAATAACTGCGCATTTCAAACAACAAATAGTTTCAATAATATGAAGACATAAAATTTTAGACCCATGATGTCAAAACCGAAATTTAGTAGAAAAATAGCTTCTCTGGAGACAAAAATACAAATTTTGGATCAAAAATGTCAAAATTATTATCCTCTAGTGATAGTGAAACTGAATAATATATTTTATATGTATCATTATATATCAATAAATTTTCATAAGTTCCACCTACCAGTTTTTTTTATATCTCCATTAAAACATATCCCATCTATTTCATACATTTGTTAGTCGCGCTTAACACGATTTCGCTTAGCAAGGTGATCTAGCAGGACCTATCTTCCGTGTTAAGCGAGGGATGGGTGTATTACTAAAAAAAGTGTTTTGTTTAATAGAAAAATTAAATTTTATATAAATCCTTTAAACAAATAACTTAACACCATTTAAGAGTAACAATTCAGTATAAAGTTAAAGAAGATAATTCAGGCTACATAATATTTTTCTTCACAATAGTCCCTTAAAAACTATAGCAAAAGAGTTTCGCTGAATAAACAAATAAAATTATTTAAAACTATCATTATAGTTGATAAATGTTTTTTCAAATAATAGATAGAATAGAATGTAAAACATTTCATTATGTAACTCGAAATTATTCATGACATATTCAAATGTGTTTTCAGATTAATGATAGAAAAAAACATCCCTTAATCCCTTGACACGAATGTCTAAAATCTTCAATATCACGCATTTCAACTAATTCTCACGATGTATAATAATAAGGGTAGACCCAAAGCATAGTAACGGTATGGTAACCCATATTCATGTGATTAGATTAGGGATGTAAAGATATTGGATCTTTTTTTAGTATCGAGTAATCGATACAGTGATTACTCAAGTACCAAGTGTATAATATAATATAATATAATATTACATATACAATATCTTTAAAAGTGTTATTTGTCACTTTTTTGTTGAAAGTTTTTTTATTAAAATAATAAACAAAATTACTAAGAAATATAAAAAAAATATTTTCCTTAGGTCAGGGCTAGTTTTGCTTACTGTGAGCATAATTACATTGGTACAGTTCAAATAAAAATATGGCGATCTATACGTGAGTGTGTAATAAGCGAATATGTTGATTAAGAATTTAACTGTCACTTGTTGGTTGAAAGAAATTACATTTAACTAATCATTAATTTAACGAATTAATATACTTTACAATTTTATATGAACAATTTAAATTATTGAAACATAGTTTGATTCCATATGTTTTGTCACTAACGACCCGAGTTTCGCCTTTCGGCATCTTCAGGCATTCTTTTGCATGTGGAATTGTACAAAGTTTCAACAATTTAAGCTTGATATTGAAATCACATCAGGCACCTTCAGTCGAAACCATGAAGTATACTCATTAATTTTTATTTCATTAAAAAGCGCGTAAGATTTTATTTGTAAACTGTTTTAATTAATTGTTATATTTTTAATTAAATTAATTTAATTAAAAAAAATATTCCCCTACAATCTCTTATTTACATAATTACGATGAGACAGTATTTAGTAATCGTTTTAGACCGAGAGCCGTTCTGCTCAACGACCCCCGATAGAATAATAATAAAAAAAATATTAATCCAAAATATTTTTTAGTTTTCTTCCTTGTGCACTGTATGTGCAAATGTGTATTTTTATGTGATTATGGTACGTGAACGTGAATTCACAGTAGATTGCTCAGCTCTGCTGCGATTTAAGTTTTTCAGCAACAACAGAAAAAATAAATTAATTAATAGGAAATGGACGCGACATTAAGAGCTCCGATCTCAAGAATAAATCGATTTGATATCTGAAAATAAACTTTGGTTTTGTTTACCTGATAGTTTTTAATTGAAAGTTTTACATAGCCTTGTTTGTATTGTATCAGTTAATAATGCTTGCAATGAATGAAACTTATATAGATCAGAATACTAAAAAACTGTGAAAAAAGTACTCAATACCTTTTTTATGAATTGAATATTGAGTACTCGTTACCTAATTGACATCCTTAGTTCTGATCCGAAATTTCAATATGGACACCGTTGAATATTCTAAAACCTTTAGGATTATAATATCTTGTGCAAATAATAAGCCTGTTAATATTCAAATTTTGTGGATTTCATTTAAGCATATTAGTGAACGCTCGATTAAGCTCCGTGAAAAATGCCCTTCTACCAGTTTTCTATGGGGCAAGTATATTTTGTTATTATTGACATAGCATTGATACCATTCTTATAAAATAAAGTTAATACAAAATATTTTACAAAAAGCTTTGAAATTGAGCCCAGCTAACGATGGCTTACTTACTTACTACATAACATTTGTTCTAAAACGTTACAGGATTAAATTAGCATTTTTAGAAATACATTCAAACCTTTTTTGTGCGGTAGATGCGTTCTACAGTCAATCGCACAAAAAAGCAATGATTTTCATACTAAAAATGAAGATGCGTTCCATGGATTTAAAAAAACTGCATATCTTTGAAACTGCTATATAAATTATACCAAAAACTGTACGAAAAAAGTTTCAAAAATAGGAAAACAATAGGGCATAAAAAATAATTTAAAATCTTTATTTACTTTATTTTATAAAAAAATACATTTAAAGGATGTCTTGCATAGTTGGTAAAATTTAAGAATATCTGGAATCTCTTATACCAGATATTCACTAGATAAAATAATAATTATTTTGATTACAAATTTTCTTCGCTGTATGTTTATTTTCGATGCGATTTGCGATACGGCTCAAAATCGCTCTCTTCGGAAAAAGAAAGAAGCGCAGTTGTAGAATCTACGTCCATTTCATTATTGTCGTGAGGGGAACTGGTATTTCTTCCAGCATGTCCTCATTTTCTGGTTCGCAAAAAAATGTAAAAAAATAAAAACGCATAACTTTAAAATCGCATAAAAAAAGTCGCGCAAAAAGAGGTTTGAGTGAAGATGCACTTCACACAAGCATTCTCCATACAATTTTTTAATATGATCAAAACCATTTTCTTTCGCGTCTTCGATAGACGTGATGTTAACAATACACCGAATCTATTTTTAAGGCTATTGTTTTTTTAAATAAAGCATCACTACGAATTTGACATTGATCAAAAAAACGACTCCGAATAACTAACAGTTTAATTTTGTCTAGTGTTTTCCCACCTTTCCTATTCATGTGCTTTAAATTGAAGATTAACCAACTAGTCTAGCTAATTGTCTAACCTGAAAAGTAATTGAAGTTTTTCACTTGATTTTCATGACTCGGACAGGCATTTTTTACGCGATACATTGGTTTCTGAAAGTGGCGCGTGAAACAAATCAAGTAAAAAATGTATATATAATTTGATATATTGGTTACAGAAATAGAAATATCGTGTATAAATGTATCTAAAATAAAAAAAAAACTATATTTGTTTCTTTAATGAATGTAAAAATACAATGAGAAACAGATTGCTATGTGTACATGCATAATTGTATTCATTAATAGGAGCTATTTGCTGTTGTCTCTGTCGATTTGCAAATATAATATATATAATCGTATTGAATTTTGCTCGGAGTAATTTCATGAATGTTGTTTTTTCTAGATTTTTGATCTAAGTGAATAATATGTCACCATTTCTTCTGTAAAAAAAATCGGTAAAAAAGAGAGCAGTATGTTTAATAAATTATTACGACTTGAATATTTCGGGATTTTGAAATTGACAAGCTTTTATTGAAGGAACCTGAGAATGAATTTTCAAATTGTTTTCAAAGTTTAAATTGTGTCTATAATTATTTCAGTTGGATAGTTTAAATAAACCAAGTTGCGTGTGAGATATCCATTGATTTTTTCTTCATTTCAAAATATATTTTATAGTGTTAAATGTGGAATATAACGTTGGGCAGAGGTCCGCCGCAGCTTTGCTTGTTGGCACATGTTCGGGAGGTCCAATTTTCAATGACTGTCGCATAAATTCGGCTAAATTTGTTGAGTGGCGTTTGTTATGTTGATTTCAAACTTTGCAATCATATTTTAAAGATGGTTGATTATTATTTGTTGGAAAACCCTTTAAGAATGACTCATCAACAAGATTAATCTTTAATGAAAATTATCACAGGCAATTGCACCAATTATTATTAAATATGTTTTAGTAGCCATTTAGTTTTTGCCTTGAGGTCTGTGTTTTCCTGCAATAAATTCATTTCGATATAGACGATTCTAACTGTTTACTGTACGTCAGTTCTGTTGCATCCGTGCGATATAATACCTGAAGATGTCGAAAGACGAAACCCGAGTCGTTATGGACAACATACATGGAATCGTTCAAATTTGATATTGAAATTCCATCAAGCACTTTCAGTCGATATCATAAATTATAATTGAATTATTAGTAATATTGTAAGAATTCTTTTGACACCAAAAAGCCATGTATTTTGCAATTTTTTTGATCTTGAAAGATATTGCCACACAATGTTTTTTCAACATAACTTGTCGATACGATTTGGCAAACATTGGCAAGTAATCCCCTTCTACGGTATAGATCGTTATCGCAAATGTGACACTTAGGATAGACACGCTATATTTGGCCACGTATATTCTTTCCCATCAAACTTGGCCTCTGTCCAATTAATCTTATAAAGCAAATGTGGCCATCGATAGTTCAGTCTAGCCACGATTTCTGGACGGGGCTTCTATTAATCTTGCATCCCTACGCAAATAAAAACACACAACCTTTTTACTATAAAGCTTTCATAATAAAATATAAAACATTGTTAATTAATTGGTCATATGGCTAATTCTGACACGTGTTTCGTTAAGTTAAGTTAACATGGTGAAAAAATAGCAATGTATAATAATTTAGTTCAAAAAAGTTTAAAATGTATATAGTTGATAGTTAATTAGGCTTATCCTTCATTAGACTTTTACTTAACTATATATAACTGTGTAGAAAGTGTATACAGTATATTAACTCTTCTGTTAGCACAATATGAATCTAGGATTTTAGAAAAGAAGAGAAGATGTATTGTAAACATTTTCCACACAGCTATATACAATATATAGATAAGTAAATGTACTTTTAAATTGTTCCGGTGAGGGCGCAAGCCGAAATAGCTATCAACTATATATCTTATAAATTAGTTGAGCTAAATACATTCTTATTTTTCATCATGTTATAATAGAGTTCTACCAAGTTAATGTCAATTTAATCAATAAGCTTAGTTTAGCTACGCCGAGTTAAGTGTTAAGTTTTGCTCATAACAATTTATCACTTAAAACTTTTTTATTTGTTTTGTGTTTTGTAAATTTCTATTAATTGTTTTCTTAGTTCTTGAGCCAACGGTTTTGTATACCTGTTAACTTTAACTCAAGATTTGTTTAAACATACCTATTTTTGAATTGTAAAGAATGCCTGAAGATGCCGAAAGGTGAAACCCGGGTGGTTAGTGACAAAATATGCGTTATTATTATTTAAATTATCATTATTTTTTTTACCAAGAAGTGACAGTTAATAAATTAAAATGATTTTGAAACACTAACAACGAAAAGGTTTGAAACAATGCATCGGTTATTGTTTTGTTTCAATTATTGCTTTCGATTGTTCATGAGACAAAACAACAGCCCTCTGCATTGAATCACTTTTTTACAGCACTTCAATTTTCTTCTGACCGCATAAAAGTAAAACCGCGTTAAATGAGTACCGCGTAATTCGAGGGATGAGTGTGTACGCCTAAAGTCGTACGAATAAGCCCAGCATATTTTTATCGAGCTTAACTCAAAGAACTGAGTTGGGTCTGTTATCTTAAACTTACATATTATAAGTTGTCG
Organism: Himalopsyche japonica; assembly: GCA_028555115.1. Lineage (NCBI taxonomy): Eukaryota > Metazoa > Arthropoda > Insecta > Trichoptera > Rhyacophilidae > Himalopsyche > Himalopsyche japonica. Next base: position 223,664 of record JAHFWJ010000754.1, on the reverse strand, counting down.
GGTATATTATTAAACCTATATTTTATTACAGCGAGATCGTTATGTTTTCCATTGTTTTCTAAACATCTTCATTGTCTTCTCAAACTTTGAATATATTACCACAAAGTTATCTCAAAATCTGTGATAGTTTTCTGTTAACTTAAAGCGTTGTTATATACATATTCGAGCTATTATGTCTAAAGCTGTAAATTTTCTTAACTCTTCAATTAAACAGAGAGATTGAGAATAATCAGAATCTCAATAGGGCATACCCACTATTATTTTAGACATACAATTTACGCACTTAATGTATACGCGTATATAACTCGTAATGAAGAAGTGAAATATGTTTCATACGTCAATCATTGTTGACATTGGCGTAGGCGCTGCGATTACATAATCGTTCTCTTGATCAGGGATAAGAAACATTTAAATACATATTTTTTAATTTAATCCATAAAACGGAATTTTATACAAACGATATACAGAAGCATGGTGTACCAAAAGCAATGTATTTTAGATCTAAAAAAATAATATATAGTATATAAAACTAGCATTGTTACAATTTTGTACAATTCCAAATATTTTATCACTAACGACCTGAGTTTAGTTCTGTTCCATTCATGTGATGGAATATCTGAAGACGACAAGAGGGAAAATCTGGGTCGTCAGTGACAAAGCATGTGGATTCAAAGATTCAAAATTTCGAATTTTTTATTGAAATGAAATCAAGCAGTTTTCAATCACGATAATTATTTTACATTTAAAATGAATTTAAGTGAATGTTAAAATTATGACATCAAAACAGACAAGATCATAGATAATTTTATCGAGAGATTTTAAAAATAAACAGAAGTCAATTAGTAAATTTAAGTAATATTCTTAATGACCAACTTAATCTTTTAATTCCTTCTTGTTATGTCCCTTACGTGAGATAAGTAGAATTCCTCATAAAAAATCCTGTATTTCGTCACCGTATACTTAGTTCCCACAATTACCCGCCAATTTTGAATAAGAAGATATTTATAAGTCTAAAATTACTCAATTGCATTTTAATGATAGTTGATTATTATTCGTTGTAAAATTCTTTCATCAAATACTAACGTGTAGTATTTAGCGATAATAAAACTTATCACAGGCAGTTGAGTGTCATTATTATTAAATCAATATTATTAAAAGTTATTTCAGTTGTTTATTTAAATCCTAGCTTTGAGGTATGTGTTCTTCTTTTGTAATGATCACATTTGGTGTATAAAGGATGTTTACTGTTTATTGTGTGGCAGTTCTGTTGCATACATGAGATAGAATGCTTGAAGATGCCGAAAAGCGAAACCCAAGCTGTTAGTGAGAAAACATGTGAAATTGTAAAAAGTTGCTACAAACCTTGGGGTCTGTGTTTTCCTGTAATTAATAACTTTGGTATACAGATGATGCCAACTGTTTATTGTACGTCAGTTGTATTGCATCCGTTTGATAGCATTCATGAAGATGCCTAAAGGTAAAACCCGAGCCGTTAGTGAGAAAACATGAGGAATTGTACAAAGTTTCTATAATTTAAATTTGACATTCAAATTTTACAAAGACCTTTAGCTGATATCATAAATTATAAGCGTGTAAATGAACCAATTCATTATCAAGTTATTGCTTCTTTTTAATAATAAAAAATTAAAAATTGTCATCATATGCAACGAAGCTTTCTCGAAAAAAGCTCGCTTAAATTGCAACAGAAGCGGCTTTTAAATATACGTCACCCAACTTTAAAGATCTCTGAAATATATGGTTGGTAGCTTTTCATAGCCTGTTCAATGTAGTATTGAGAAGTAAAGTGCCTCGTGAGATATATTTCCCGGATAAATACAATACTTGTCTGGTGATTGATGACGTGGCATGAATGTATAATGATATATTATATAGTTGTACGTAAGATGGAATGAAATTGCCAGTAAAATGTGTCTTGTAATGAGCTTGTATCAGTCAAACCAAAACTGTTGTAACACGAAATGTTTCAAGGCGAAGATGGACAAGATTTGGCGCTGCAAACTTATTATAAAACAATAACAAAAGTTTGATTGCAAAAGTGTATGATAATAAATTTTAATTGATGAAACTGTGTACGTTTCTAAAGTTAACAATAAAGATAACATCAATTTCAGGAATAAATCTTTTAATTACTGGATACAATTTGCTGGATTCATTGGTCAATATGTTTTTTAAAGTACATTTACAGGAAAGGTAAGAAAAAAACCTGTAAAAATTAGATATTTTTATAGTCAGGTTCGAATTGTTGGTCAATGTCCGAGTGGAAGTGGTATTATTAAGCTTCTTTTAACCGGTTAACTGCCGGCAGGTACATATATGGCGGTACCCAGCACGCCGCAAATTTTAGGACAAAAATATAACCTTCTAAACATATCGTTATTGAAAGTGTAATAAAGTTTATTTATAAAACTTACCAAATAAATGAAGAGCGCGCCAGTCGTGCAGTCATTTATCCATGATCATACAATTATTTGTTCATGGTGCAGGGTTGTCAAAAAAACAAGGTCAAGGTTGTTAAAACAGCGCGTCTTAAGACGTAATTTTTGTATGAGCGGCGCTCCGCTCACAGAAAATTATGCGTCTTAAGATGCTTTTGGCAGTTAACCGGTTAAAACAATTTTGAATTGTTACAACTTTGTACGATTCCACATGTTATGCCACTAACGACTCACCTTCATTCACCTTTCGGTATTATCAGGAAATCTATCACACGGATGCAACAGAACTGACGATGTGAACTGCCTTAAGATGCCAAAAGGCGAAACATGTAGAATCGTACAAAATTCTAACAATTTCAATCTAAAATTGAAATTCCACCAAGAACCTTCAGTCAATATCATAAATTACTTGCAAATCATAAAAAAATAGATTTTCACATTTCCCAATTATTTGATATAGAAAAACTACTTGTGTATCGTGAATATAGGTGCTAAATCATCGCATCAAAACACGGATGATCATTAACTGATTATTTAGCGAAGAAATTTTAGAAATTAACAATCCAATTACATTCAATACTTCTATTAAACGAACAATTAATTTTCTTAATTCGTCCTTGCTATATATATTATAGTACAAACACTTTTGATTTGAGTTTCACTATTCGAAATTTTCTGGAATTTTATCCCAAATATGCAATATAACTGACGTACTTACTATAAGCAGTTTGCATCGGTTATGTATTTAAAAGAGGAATTGTTCAAGGAAAAAAAAGTATTTTAAACTTTTTATTTGATTATGATGATATTGAATTTAATACAGCCCTAAGTCTTTCTAATGAAAGGTTTTTACAATTATCAGAAACCATTAATATCAAGCTATATATTCCGATATATAGAGATTCCTAATTATTTAAAAAAAAAGTGAGTTATCGTGGTAAGAATATTTTTTTCATATTGTCGACTCATAAAAATTGAATCAAGCAAAAGTAAAAAAGCAATGTAGAATGAAGAAGGTTGTACTGATTGTTTAATACAAAAAATGAGTTTAATTACTTCTGTTCATTTATAATGTTTATAGGTAAAATAGCTCGATAAAGAATATGCAACAGTTTCAACAAATTATGTTACGCAAAAGATAAAAAAGCCATGGAAAATAAAGAAGGTTTTGCAGATCGTTCAATATAAATAATGAATTTAATTGATCTTTGTTCATTTATTAGGTTGCTTTGTAAAATAGTTTAATAAAGAATATATAAACAGTTGCGAAAATTTATTTGTGATATTGAAAGCTTAATGATCATCATTTAAAATTATTTAATAGAGAAATGATCAATACTGAAATCGATTTAATGTTATTTCGAAGCACTAATGATGATGAACAAAAGTGTCAATAATGACGGTTTGGTATCATACAAAAGATTTATCAATACAAGGTGTATGCGGGTGGTGTTTTGACATACATATTAATGTACCAACAAGAAATCACCGTCATTGACATGTCATTGAATGAAAAACGGTGCTACGTAACCTTTTTTCACACACGGCACACAAATCTAAGAATTTTTATACCGCGTTGTACAAAGGGGTGGTCTGATTTGCTTCAATAAGGACCACTTCCGTCCCACATATAAAATTATTGTCATATACACCTATTGTTTCATTTAGAATTTTGAAAATTTAGTGTTATTGTGTTATTGTGTTAAAGTAACAAGCTAGACCGTTGGAACAGGAGAGAGGATGTGTTGTGTGCCTTTTCTGCACAGCTGTATATAGATAAGCGAATGTTAGTTTAAGCATAGTTCTGACGATGGCGTGAGCCGAAATAGCTATCAACTATATTTGTTAAAAATTATTTTGTAGAACTAAAATACATTGCTATTTTTTTCACCGTGTTATAATGGAGTTCTACCAAGTGAATGCCAATTCAATCAATAAAATACATTACTATTTTTCCATTGTTTGACAAAATTAATTTATGCTATCAACTGAAGGTGATTTATAGAATTTCAATATCAAATTTGAATTGTTAAAAATTTGTGAAATTCCGAATGTTTTGTTACTGTCGACTGGGTTTGGCCTATCGGTATATTCAGTCATTTCTGTTGCATTCGTGTGATAAAATGCCTGAATATACCCAAAGGCGAAACTCTTGTCATTAGTGACAAAACGTGTGGAATCGTACAAAGTTGTAAGAATTCAAATTTTATATTGAAATTCCATTAAACACCTTCAGTCAATATCATAAATTAACTATATTTAACTGACGAGGACATAAGATTTAACAATTCGAATTTGTGTTTTTATTATTTAAAATATATTCTGTTTTCAACGGGAAGTGGCAGTTTAAACCTTAGAAATGAGAAAAAACTTTTGTGTATTAACACACTACAGTCATTCGTATCAACAATTGAGACGATACCAGTCAGAACGTTAATAAAGCTATAGAATTTTGAACAAAAGTTAATTGGTACTTTTATGAGACGCTAAGAAGATCAATTAAATGCTGGAATTTTTTGTCAGATCATTAAAACGAAGTTGGGTATGTTTCAAGAAGAAGCTAAGATAACAAAGACAGAAATTCTTTTAGATTTCGTGGGCTATTTTGAGATGTTACCTACGTTATGTAAGCAAAATTTATCAGAACTTTTTCAACATACAGAAAAAATTATTTCTAGCTCATAAAATTTTATACGAATGTATGGAAATTTCAGATTGATTTAAAAAAACACATAATGGAATTATAATAATTTTTTACAGCCAAAAATAAATACGTATAATTGAAAAACGTATGTTTTTAGATAATTGTGTTTTACAGCTATAAATTTTTTTTATAATAGAAATATATTTTAAGTACTGTTTTTACAATATGTTCAGGACAGGTATCGCTCATCGTTAACATTATTAACTGAATTATTTAACTTAGTTTAAGAAGTAACAGTTAGCACAATAAAATTGATATAAAAACAATATTAGAAATTATAAATTTTCCTATTTATACAAAATTTTGAGTTTATAATTAGCAGGTATGTAAAACTAAAGGTTCACGAATTAAGACAAAAAATTCAGCCAATCATACAATATACATCCAAATGATGTAAATTTGTTTATAAATAACATTTTATTAATCTCTCAATAATGATTTTTAAACAAAATAGAGTTGCAATTGACAATTTTTTACGATGAGCGAAAACGGTCCTGATCATAATATGTATATATATATATATATATTGATTGAATTGGCATTCACTTGGTAGAACTCCATTATAACACGGTGAAAAAATAGCAATGTATTTTAGTTCTACAAAATTATTTTTAACAAATATAGTTGATAGCTATTTCGGCTCACGCCATCGTCAGAACTATGCTTAAACTAGCTGTGTCTAGACACCAATTATCACAAAGGATTCTTAACGATCAAACTAACATAATAATATCGCCACTTGTCAAGCCGTTGCACAAAGGAGTGGTCTAATTTGCTGCCTGAAGGACCACTTCCGTCCCACACATAATCTTATTGTCATAGACACCTATTGTTTCATTTAGAATTTTGAAAATTTAGCGTCATTGTGTTTAAATAACAAGCTAAGCCGTTGGTAAAGGAGAGAGGAGATGTTGTGTACCTTTTCTGCACAGCTATATATAGATAAGCAAATGTTAGTTTAAGCATAGTTCTGACGATGGCGTGAGCCGAAATAGCTATCAACTATATTTGTTAAAAATAATTTTGTAGAACTAAAATACATTGCTATTTTTTCACCGTGTTATATATATATACATATTATAAAAGTAGTAAGGCCTTGGAGTGGATTAAATTAAAGATTAACAAACCTATCGGGGAAATTTTTCATTGAAATATTTTTAAAAATCGTCTAATCTAAAAAGTCGTCGGAGCCACTCGTTTTTCAAAATTCCTACTCCGACTCCGAAATAGAATGTACTATTTTTTTCTTTTAAATACCAATATTACCTTTTGTTTCTCGTTTCTGCACTGTAAACGCAATATGTTCCTTAATTGAATATTTTGTAACGTATATAGTTTGAAAGTGGACACAAATAACACTTTTTTAGTACATAGTGTTCGCAGGGAAGAATTACTACTCTCAGTCCTTTGAAACATTGGCGTTATGTAAAGTTACTCTGATTTAATGAGACCACATGTCAATCAATTCTAAACTATCCAATTGTAGTAACAATAAGGTATCAATCGTGTGACTATAACACTCTTCATTAACAAATACTATAACACCATTTTTATCTTGAACAAAGTAAAAGCAGATAATTTCTCCGGAATTAATATCATATCTTTAATTAACCCAAATGCAATATGACAACGGATATCTTGTATATAAACCAATTCGTAACAATCCTCGCAATATCAAATATTAATTGAAATTATTATAGTGGCTTACATTGTTTTCTTAATTGATGAAAATTCTATACATACTCGAACACTTAATGTAAAATATATTACTCTCGATATGTAACGCGTACTGTCAACCTAGCTTTAGATGCCTTACATTTCTAATTGATTAAAACATTACATTAAGCTTGGTTTCGACACGAGTCTTATATTAGGCGTTATCTTATATAAATAGCTTCATTGATAGAGTTTTTCACGATGTTGGGTATTCGGCATCAAATATACTCGGTACTTTTATAAGTAATCAAATAACTAAGTAACTATATGTATATATATTCTTTTTTTTAATTAAATCATTTGTAGTATTAACTTAAAACTCCAATCATTTTTTATTGATAGTTGATTACTATTTGTTGTAATACCCTTTCAAGAATGACTTGTTAACAAGATTAATCGTTAATGAAAATTATCACAGGTAATTGTGTCAATTATTATTAGATTATTATTATTAAATTTGTTTTAGCTGCCATTTACTGCTCACATTGGGGTCTGTGTTTTCCCGTAATTTATTGTACATCAATTCTGTTGCATACGTGTGATAGAATGCCTGGAGAAGCCGAAAGGCGAAACTCAGGTCGTTAGTGACAAAACATGCGGAACCATACAAAGTTGTTACAATTCAAATTTGAATTGTATCTGTTGATAAAGCTTGCAATAAGCGAAACCGGTCCTGGTTATTTAATTATTATCTAGGAATAAAAGTAATAAATTGTATAGTTATGATTTCAAATATTATGCCTTACTACTAATAAGCGACAGTTAACGCTCTAAAAGCCAATTTAATACGTACATGAAATACTGGTTTATCTTTATTTTCAAAAGGCTTGTAATTTTCACGTCTCTACGTGAGGTATTTCACACGGCATTGTTCCGATTTTGCATTATGCAAAAGCTTTCGGCTTCAAAAAGCTCTTTCATGTTCATGTCACGGAAGTTCGCTGTCAAATAAATGCATTGACAGAGCTTCAAACTTTTACCGAAACACTTAAAACAAATCCAAGTTGGGCGAGTCCACCGCGAGCCTGAAATAGAACCCAGCAAACAAAACTTCGCTTGCAGTTAATGAAAAACGAATTTAATTGCTTCATTTGCAATAAAGACTTTTTTGCAGTTTTATATGTGAATTCTAACTGTAAAAATGAATTATTCAGAAAAAAATATAAGTGCATTTCAAATTTATCGATCTAATTAGTCACGTCAAAAGTTTTAACAAGCTTTTCTCAGTGGAAAAGCATTATATGAATTATTATTGAACGAATAAAATTTGCCCTGTTACAAAATTTGTACGATTCCACTTGTTTTGTCACTAACGTTCCAGGTTTTGGTTCATCCGTGATAGAATGCCTGAAGATGCCGAAAGGCAAAACCCGAGTCGTTAGTGAAAAAAACACGAGGAATCGTACAAATTTGTGACAATTCAAATTTTATATTGAAATACCATCAAGCATCTTCGGTCGATATCATAAATTATATGAACAAATGTTTGTTTGTTTGCTTGTTCCGTATTAACCGCCCTATGCATACGAGCGTACGTGATACGCAAACTTTTACTGTACCATTCCACGCAATACCGTATCACGTACGCGCTTACGAAAAATAATTTACCTTTAAACTGCAAACCGTACGGAATACCAACGAGTCTCAACAACATGTGACTACACATCTTCACAACATTTTTTGAAGGCCAAGCAAGGAGTGCGCTCTGTTTTTTGACATTTCCTGATCATCATCACTAATGTTCAAAAGCCAGGGGCGCGTATATCGTTATAAAAAAGGTGGTGTTTTGTTTGCATATTTCTTGGAAAGTTACATGTAGGCTAACTTTAACGAATTTTTATTGAAATCTATCATAAATAACATATAAGATAAAACAGTTTGTTATTGATATTAAAATAAAATATAATTATAATGCTGCTTATAACGTTTTTTTGTATTATTGTATTAAAAAAATACATTCGCTTTAAAAGATTTCCTTAGTGAGAGCTCGTCTCTTATCTATCGTTATTTTAAAAATGTGTTTCTCCAGGGACGTATTCTTTGAATAAAGAATATAAAAAAAAATTAAATTTATATCTGAATTTTCATTTTTTCATTCTTTTTGTAAAGCCCCTATAGAGTATGTAAGTGATGACAATTCAAGGCTTACTGCAAACGTTATGATTTATTTTTCTTTAACTTGGTTATATGAATTTACTATTTTTAGCATTATTTTTCATTTTGTGCTGTGTAGAATGAAATTATAGCGTAAAATACGATTCTTTTGTTAACCATTAAATTACTACATAATTATTTTCAAAAATTTACCATATTTTTCTCTTTAATATTTTATGTTAACTATCGTTTCCTGGTAGTAAATAATTTTATTAAAACAACAAAAGACAATCAATATTAAGGTGTTAACTATCACTTCGTGATGGAAAGGCATGGTATTTCAAATAAAAAAAACATGTGGATTATTTTCACAATATAACATAAGATTTTGGAAGTAAATAATAGTATATAACAGTAAAATTTCTGTCACAAAAAATCAATTATGACAATTACGGAAAGTATTTTAGGTTCAGTAAATAAAACTATGAATAAAGTACAGTAAATGTCTATGTGTCAGTTCTATTGCATCTGTGTGATACATTGCCTGATGGTGCCCAAAGACGAAACTTTGAAACAAAATGTGTTTAAATGTACAAAAAAATCAACGATTGAAATTTGCAATAAGGATCGATTTCGCTCATTGCAAGCATTATCAACTGATAGTAATGCTTAGTAATAAATCAGTCGGTAATGCTCATGATAAGCGAAACCGGTCCTGATCATAAAATATGTTGTGGAAATAAATATTAAAGAATTTTTTTTATTGTGTGAAATATAACGTCTGTCCATCTATTACTATCGAACTGCAATTAACATTATCAGTCAGAGGGTTAAAGTTAATTTATCACTTTAAGAATATCAAGGCTAAAAATGGATTGATTGAATTGGCATTTACTTGGTAGAATTCCATTACAAACATCAATGTATTTTCTTCTAGTTCTGACGATGGCGTGATTCGAAATAGCTATCAACTATATCTTTTAACAAAAAAATTGTCGAACTGAAATACATTGCTATTTTTTCACCGTGTTAAAATAGATTTTATATAAATCGGATTTAAGAAGTTATGCACGAAAAAATGAATATATAACAGACATCCATTAACTCGAGTATAAAATTTGAACGTGGTAGAAGAAAAATGATTTTTTTACAATGTAACCAAAAGCTCTTTCCTCTTGCTAAACATTATATGCTGCAAAATATTTCGAAACACGTTTTTAACAATTATCACTACGATATTTTTAATTAAAAAAATGTCATTCATTCTGCTTCCAGATAAAGAAAGGAGTTTAATTAAATCATTTAATTTTCTCATTATAAAACAAATACCTTGATTTTTCATTTTTTATTCTGGGAAAATTAATTTCCTTAAAAGAAAAACGCTTTTCACTCAATTTTTACTTCAAAAGATTTCATACAGAAAAACGCTCGGAAGTAAATATATAAAACGGTTGCAGAACCTCTCAGATCTGATGGGCAATTTCGCGTCGCGAGGAAAATGGGCTAATATTGGTAAGAAACTTACCACACACTCATTTCATCATACTATTTTACGTCAAATAAAAGTTATAGTGCAAAAGCTCGCACGTTTTATTTACTATGGATTTAAACAAGCAATTTATGACTTTTTGAAATGATTTTCTGTTGAATAAGATAACAGTTTTTATAGACGATGTAATGTTAGAAACGAATTTGATTTTATATAAAACATATAAGCCGCTTAAAAGGTCACCTTTACGGTGTTATTGTAACTGTCACTTCTTGATGGAGAGGCAGGATATTTTAAATAATGGAAACACATTTTTTAGTACTTATTTCCACAATATATATTTTTGATCAGGACCTTTTTCAATCATCAAATGCGTTATTAACTGTGTGTTTTAGTTGATAATCAATTCAATCAAACAGTTAACTGTCATTTATTTGTGGAAAGCACTATATTAAAAAATAAATAGAAAAATATTTGTAAGTACCATTTCACAAAACATATATATTACAATATATAATGATCTCGACTGGTTTCGCTCGTCTGTAAATTGTTTTCTTCGTGTTCATGAGCCTTTGGTTTTATGTTCCTACTAATCAATAACTAAAAATATTGTATAAATAGGCTTGTTTGCAATTTGTGTGCAGTCAATTTATAATGCTCGCGACGAGCGAAACCGGCCTTAACTATAAAATATATTGTGGAAAATTTTAAATGAATTGTGTACTAAAATGATGGCAATTTTTTCGCATTGTTTTCACTACACATTGAAATTTGTAAATATTTAATGCATTATATTGCCTAAAATATTTGAGTGCAGGTTATTTTAATTATAAAATATTCCCACTCGTAACTCTTGGTAACGAATGTTTTATGAACCCATCGATGAACTCTTAGTAGACTTTTGATTTTTTTTTATTTTTATTTATTACGAATTGTTTGTAAGAGGTCCTTAAACATTTTATTAACTGAAACTATTTTTCTTTAGTAAGATTTATATTGTTAAGAATGCCTGAAGATGCCGAAAGGCGAAACCCGAGACGCTAGAGACAAAACATGTGGAATCATACAAAGTTGTAACCATTCAAATAAGATTTACACTGTAAAATATTCCCCAGTCCTCAAACTTTTGGTTTTGTATATAAATTATTTTTTTACTCAAAATTTGTTTAAAATGATTGGTCTGAAGCCTTTATTGCATTACTTGATTAGATTCGTTTTGAGCGAAACCGGTCCTGATCATAAATTATTAAGTCGTGAATATAGTGCTTAAAATTATTTTTTATTTAAAGTACAGTTGGTTTTCACCAATAAGTTACAGTGAAAGCTTTAAAAGCGAGATTGGAAAAGCTCGAGTAAAATTTTTTATTCAAGATAATGTAAAATTTAAAAATAAAATGTATTGTTATATTAACATAATTGTAAAGTACATTTTGTCTGAGTGTAGATAAAAAATATGCTCATCTTTGTGCAAAAAAAAAAACACACACAAACGCTATTCTATTTATGAAAAGCTCACACGTGTTGGACACGTTACCTCCTGGCGAGGGATGTAAAGTACATTTGTATGTATATTTTTTAGTGAACGAAGAGGGAAGAAATACTCTTTCGGAAACTTATAGTACGGATGAGCACTCTAGGAAAAAAGAAATAGGATATTGAAGGGAAAATATTGCACTGAATTGTTGTATTACATTCAACGTTAGACGTTTCACGCGTTACTGGGTACACGATAACCTTATATCGTTTATTTTGTAATAAAAGCATTAAATATACATCGGATTTAAGACTTGCTAAAACTATGTACGATTCCGCACATTTTTTCAATAACATTCTGGTTTCGAAAAGCATTCTATTACACGGGTGCTAACCATTTATTTCAATCGGAGAGGTGTTAGTTTAACGATGATGGAAGAGTCAAATTATTAGATCAGAAATTTCAGCAATAAACAGAGTGAAATTGAGTTTATTGTCGTTACTAAATGAACAGTTAAACTGGATTTTGTTAAAAAATATGATGAGTTATTTTTTAATTCATTCCATCGTAACCTACTTTTTATCCGCAAAATATAAAATATAAAATTACAATATAAAATATAGAAGTGCAATTTAAAATATAAAAGACATTACAGTTATTTCAGATATATATTTGGTTACTTGCTTTAGTATTTATAATTTATGATTTCAACTGCTTAGTTGAATTTCAATATCAAATTTGAATTGTGGAAATTTGTACGATTTCACATATTTTGGCGCTAATGACCCGGGTTTCGACTTTCAACATCTTCAGGCATTTTATAAAACAGATGATGCAACATAACTCACAAATGACTATATAAGCGGTGCAAACTGTTTACTTACTGTCGGTTCTGTTGCGTCCGTGTGATAAAGTGCCTGATGATGTCGAAAAGCAAAACTCACTCAAAAAAATGCCAATTCAGTCAATAAATTTTGTAAAAGAAATTGAATAAAATACATTACTTTTTCTTGCCACGGTTTTACAAATCTAAAAAAAATTAGCCTACATAAAAAAATGCTGTAAATGAAAATACTTATGCCCCCCAGTTTGCGAATCTCTGTTCTGAGATAGAGTAAATCTCTTTTAATATATTCATTTAAGTCCCCGTTTGTAATTAACAAGGATTAAGAATCGTGTTACGACATTGATTATAACAAATATATTGGATAACGAAACGTATGGAAGAGCAACCCTAAAAGGTTAGGGCTTTATAAGGTTGGATAAAAGTTGGGTGCTGGAGTGTGTTAAGTGGGTACTCTCGATTCACCTGTATTGGGAGAGTTACTGGAGTGAGTTACTATGACGAGTAACTGAGATGAAAAATAGGGTTGTCACATGTCACAATTAATATTAAACAGATTTTTTAAAATGTATTTCCTAATATATAATATATTTCGGAATTGCAAAGCCAGGCATTCAAACAATTCAAACATTATTATAATGTAAATCATTACAGATTCACAATTTGATAATCACGTTATAAAAGAATCGAATAATATAAATTCAAACTCAGCGCCTACGTGTTTACATCTTTGTAATAAAGGTCGCAAGTTGACGGCTTTAGAGCAGCTGGAAATCAATAGATATCAGTTATCACAAAAAAAATTAACGAACAAACTAATATATGTCGCCACTACTCAAGCCATTAGTAGGGGTTTTTACATAATAAACCATTTCCGTGCAATATGTAAGTTTATTGATATAGTCGCCTTTTTAGTTTCATTAACAATTTAAAAAAAATGTAGTTTTATTGCAAGCAGGAAATAAGCTATATCGTTAAAACAGGAGAGAAGATTTATTGTGTATCTTTTCTACACAGCTATATATAGATAAGCAAATGTTAGTTTAAGCATAGTTATGACGATGGCATGAGCAGAAATAGCTATCAACTATATCATATAAAAAAAATTGTAGAAATAAAATACATTGCTATTCTTTCACCGTGTTTAATGTATTAGTAGCTGTTTAAGTATATGTAGGACATTTTTGAGACAAACGTTATGTTCCGGGAACGCACAATGTGGCGTTTTCGGATACGCGCAGCCATATTACCAAAAATTAATATGAATTTTAATTATTATTTTCAAAATTTATCGATAGATATATGAAGAATATACACGAGATCTGAGATCAAAATAGGAAAAAACTTTTGCGGTGTAGTTATTTAGCGAAAATGTGCGAACCGTAAAGTGTTAAGATAATATTTGAAGTTTTTTTGATGTACAGTAAAACTCCTAATTACACTGGCTTGAAATATTCACCGCAAATCCTCCAATTGAACGGTAGCTTGGGTGCACACACACAGCTAGGCGACCGGCTGTGCGGTGTATATAGTCATATATTAACTAGCATCTGTGTATTCAAGACATGGCAGGTTATACATCCACAGCCGGGCGACTATTTGTGTGCTAAATTTTGCGAACGCTATGCATTTTATAACCTAGTAACTAGATTTTTCTTAAATAATAAAAACACTTTTTAGTTCTTACTTCCACAATATGTTTTTTGATCAGGACCGGTTTCACTCATAGTGAGTTTTAAATCAACTTATTATCATGTGTTTTTGTTATTTAAAATATCATGCCTTTCTATCAAAAAGTAACAGTTAACACTTTAAATAGAAACTAAATATTTCGTTATTTTTTGTAAAAGTGAGAATTATCTAAATTTTGAATTTTCACCAGAATTAAATAAAATCCTAAATTTTATATGAGATTTATTCCCCTAATTACACTAATCCAAATTAAACGGTCTCGATTATAGTGCGAATGAGGGTTTTACCGTATATTTTTTCTTGTATTATTTCACTTGTTTATAACCGGTAAAAAGAGTTAATTATGTGTCAGTTATTTTGCGTCCGTGTGTTAGAATGCATGAAGACGCCGAAACAAGAAACTCAGGCCGTGATTGATAAAATATGTGGAAATGTACAAAGTTTAAAGTTGAAGTTAAAAAATTGAAGTTTGTTCTACAATAATCGAAAAATATAAGCATGAAAGAACGATTTTCGAAATATCAAAAAGAAAAGCAAACCGAAATAATCTAAATGTCGTGCCACTTTAATAATATCGCATTAACCCTAACATGTGTGCGCGCATTGGGGTGGAATGAGGCAATAGGCCGCGTGATGTATGTGAAAGGTAGGCGAGTGATTTAGTGCGCCCGGTAGGGGTGTAAAGCGCCCAACTGCCTACCAACGACACCCACTGAATCTTTATTATTTCACGACCGAGGCGGAGAGTTCGGCCCGTTAGGGGTGTCTGTTTCAATGCTTGATAATGCAGGTGTGTATTGGCCTTTCTATAGTTTATTTTCGATGCTGTAAAACACAATGTGGAAGAAATACGGGGCTGTTAAATGGCTAGGGAGAGTTAAAGATCTGCAGGGCTTTTGCGGGACTTGCGGCAATATCAGGCTACATATTTGTGTATTGAAGTAACGCAGTTGTTTACAAACATTGTTGACTCGGAACCTTTGGAAACATGATATTTTTTTGCAAAGCTGTTGCAAGAAACATATATCTTAACCTTACCAGGAGTAACTAATTAATTCTAACCGTGCTGTGAGGAGTGAGTTTTTTTTACATATTTTTTAATCATTGTAAAAAAATACAACTCACGTTTTTAGGGTTTTATCGTAATAAAACCAATTGCATAATCCAGGAATCACAAACAATTGACACATAGCACTTGAGTATATTATCACAATAATTGTTGACATATACGACAAGTACATCTATACTCCTTAACAGAAAAATCGCGTCGACGTAATAGTACGTTCATAGGTTAAAATAGAATTCAAAATCGATCAATATGCTATAGTTACTTTTTCTAAAGACATTGAATCTATTAATATCTCGATATTGTAGTAACGTGTTATTCATTGGAAAGCCTTCTAACTTAGCATTATTATACTAAGGAAATTACCAAGGTGTATTTTTTATTTTTACTTGATGAACTTCTAGAGAGGTGCACAGTTTGAAGACCACCGAATTAGGGTATCGTATACAGCTGTTGGCTACTCTTTTTAATAAATATACGATACAAAAGTACATTTTTTAATATATTGCTTTTGTGACGTAAAAATGATTTATGAAAGGTAAAATTACCATGTAGACGAGAGTGAGTTCAAGCGAATACTGTTTTTTAATGTATCAAGATAGATTATTCATAACCGTGCTTGGATGACTTTTTTTTGTATGCTTGGTTTTTTTTCTTGTAATATTTGTTCCTTATATGAAATTGAAGTCTTTTGGTTCTGAACAGTAAATTTTTAAATATTTTAGACGTTACAAAAGTAATAAATTTTCGTTTTATATTTTTTGTAAGGTGTATGCAACAAATAAAATAAAATAAAAAATATCGTCATTAGGTAACGTGCAAACAAAAAATAATTAATAAATAGTTAATTTTGTAATGTATTTATTTCTTGACTCATAAATGAAGTTGGTTAAGAATAATTCTTTTATACTAAATTTGTGAACGGGGAAATAAAAAAAAATCATTAAAAAAATCAAATTAATCGATACAACTTTATTTGTATATATTTTGTATGATTACATGTAAACAATTTCTTTGTTCATAGACCATTGATTTTGTATACCTGGTAATTATTACATCAAAATTTCGTTTTGTATTCGTTGAAAGTGTTTACAATCAGTGAGATTGGACTTTATAATAATAATATAAAATTGTAGAAATCGTACTTTACATTTTATTTTATAGTCAATCTAATAACGTCAATATTACATTGCGTTGTAAAGATCAGATTCGTAAGAATTGAATAGAATATTTTTTTAAATAAATGCCTTGGTGATTAAAAATACCTGAGATAGTTTTGCTAAAGGAGCGTTAAAACAGTTTTATGATGGACAAAAGTAACAAACGTTTTTAATTTATTTTTTATTTTTCATTAAAAAAAGACAATGAAAATCACCTGACGCCAATTTTACAAGTTGATCTAAAAATAAAAACCAATTAAAATTGGTTTTACGGTAAAAATGCGTGTCGTCATAAATCGAAACCTATTTAGGTTCTGTGGTGGCAAAAGGTTATAACTGTTTTTTGTATAATTGTTCAGGAGAGCAAAAACATTGTTTTTAAATCAAACTGAAATGTTAAATGGCAAGAGGTGATATCTGTAAAATAATTTTGTGAATAATAAAGTTGCAGCATTAATATTTTGTATAAGAAAACTATAAAAATTAAAAAAAAATAGCAGTTATAAAAGTTAGTTTGACGAGTCAAATGGTAAGAGGTGATATCTTTAACATAACATTGCGAATTTGAATTGTACCAACTTTGTACGATACCACATGTTTGTTTCGTCACTAACAACTTGGGTTTTGCCTTTCGGCATCTTCAGGCATTCCATCACACGGATGGCATACCTTTGGTATATATACTGACTGTTTATTGTTCGTCAGTTCCGTTGCATCCGTGTGATAGATGAAGATGCCGAAAGGCGAAACCCTGGTCGTTTATGACAAAACATGTGAAATCGTACAAAGTCGTAACAATTAAAATTTGATATTGAAATTCCATGAAGCACTTTCAATCGATGTCATAAATTATTGAATTTCAGTTGTTACAACTTTATACGATTCAACATGTTTTGTTACTAACGACTTAGGTGTCACTTTTAGACATCTTCAGGCAATCTATCACATAGATGCAATAGATCTGACCACATAAATAAAAATTTTGCAATGCATAAAAAAATGCAGTTCTTATATTTCGTTACGTAAAAGAATGTACATTTTTGAACGTATGATGAAAGAAAACTAAAATTTAATAAAAAAAAAATAAAATGGCAGTTATTACAGTTTACCAACACTAGCGATTTATTTGACAGGGCTATCTCAAACCATGAAACAGCGTTGAGCCGTAAAGTTTCAACAACAACAAAAAAACAGGAAAATATGTCTCTCAAAAATAGCACAAGCGCTAATAATGAGTGAGTCCCCCCGCTGTCGTTCATTAAGTTAATTAAATCGTGTTACAGCCCCCCGGTCCCCTCCCCTTTCGCTTAAACGTCTGGGGAGCACCCTCGATTGGGGAACACTGGTGCCTCTTCGGACCGGTAAAATGATAAACATGTTTTCCAACCTAAACATAAACTCGTTGGGTCGTTTGGCGTTAAGGGCTACGCCAGAAAATCCCGAACATTTAATGATACTAATTCATACCCTTAAAAATGAAACACTGCCGTGACTGAGGGGTGGTATTATATTTTCTGTTTGCTTCAGGGCTACGGCTAATTTGTACGTGTGTTTATTTTAATGTAAAACTTTTCTCACTTTCGCAAATTGTATTCAAACAATGAAACAAAACTTTAAGTACTATTTGCACAACTGAATATATTATATTTAAACTCAGAATCGATTTCTCTTATCGCTAGCATTATCAGATGATACAATACAACTTGAAAACAACATTACATTCCCAAAATTCCATAACAAAAGTGAAAGTTATTTGATTGTAAATTTTCCCATCTGTTATTCTAGCAAATAAGTTATTTCGTTATTATTTCAGAGCTTTTAACGAGCTTTGATTTTATTATGAAAATATCAAAAGGTCCTTCACATTTTTTTGTAAACTTTTTAGCTTAATTTATATATCAAATTTGAATTGTCAAAACATTGTACGATTCCACATGTTTTGTCATTAATTGTTTCCCGATTTATCGATATCCTCGATCTATCGTCTAAATATTATGTCCCCGTCTCAAATATTATCCCGATTGATCGGTTTTGTTAGTCAAATCTTTCTATCCGATACAATTGGTGAGTTTGAGCACATTAAATCGTATAACACGGTGAAAAAATAGCAATGTATTTTAGTTCTAAATTTTTTTTATAAAAAACAATTTGTTGACAATTTTGACAAATTTGTTGACAATTTTTTATAACAAACAAAGTTGAACAATTTTGTAGAATTAAAATACATTGCTATTTTTTCACCGAGTTATAAAAGAGTTCAATTAATAAATATTATTTAATCAATAAAATGTTTATGAAACTCTCTAATATTTACGAATTTTTGAAAACTAAAGCGAGAGGTAGATTTAAGGTTTTTCAAGAATTTAATTATTTTATTATTATTTTAAGCTTTCCCGCATTCTTCGTTTACCTCGTATTTTTAGTATATTTGTTGTTATGTAAAAAACGTTTAATGAAGGTTTCACTGTATCTAATAAATTTCGCAAAGTTAAAAAACATCGATACCTTTTCAACGTGTAAAATAATTAATTAATTAGTTTATTTGAAAATCGTCGTTTATGTACTTATATTTTTTCTCGGATTATTTATCGGATTACGTTTTGATTGACATCAATTGATGTTCTATACAAAGATTAATATAATATATCTTTACATCGATTTTATTGTGAGACATGATTATTAGCAATAGACTTCGTATGGCTCTCATTACAGCGATGATGTTTTGAAACTGTGTTATTAAGGCAAATGTTTGTTCATTATAATTCCTATTTGTTATTCATTTGTCAATAAAATAAACAAACTTCATAATGTAAACGCTTGTATATACGAGTTTGGTAAACAACTGTCTTTACATACGACCCACGTCATTAAATTATCAAGCAATCTTCTGCCTTTGGTGAATTGAATTTTGTATAGAAGATGTCATTTAGACGTCAGACTAAATTAGTGTAAGAAACAAATGAAAACTATAGTTTCGAACAGGATTGTCGAGTCAGAAACGTGGAGTTGTGGTTTTCTGACTAAAATCGAAGTTTTTCGATTAGATGGATTTAAAAAATATATTAACTGCTTCTTAGTTCTTGAACCATGGCTTTGTATACCTGCTACCATTAACTCAAATATTTTGCATAAATAGAGTTGCTTGTAAATTGTGTTCCCTCAGTTGATAAAGCTCGCGATGAGCGAAACTGGCCCTGATCAAAAAATATACTGTGGAAATAATTACTAATAAATGTTTTGATTATTTAAAATAACAACAGTAAATAAATCGTCCACTTTTGAGACGCAATAAAATAGACAAAAGAGACTTTATTTCCAAATTTTAAAATTGAGTTTTATTATGCATTGACAATATTGGAAAAAAAAATTGATTAGCCGATAATTTAAATGTCAAAATGGCAATACTGCGATATACAGGAAAAGTAAACGATTCAGCATTGACTGTTACAGCATTGCCCTTAATCCGTAAAGCGGATATTTTCCGCTTTTAAAATCCTTAATTCTGATTTGAATAGAAGCAATGCTATTTAAAACAATAATATAAAATACATAAAGTATGGCTATTTGGCGGATTGATTGGATGGTATTTAACTTAATGCACATAAAAAGGAAAGATAGGAGAAAAATTGACAAAATTAAACTTCTTATAGTCAGAGTTGGGTTGTTGGTTAATATCGGAGTTGGAGTAAGCGATCCACTAGACAGGTCAGAGCCCTATATTTTCTATGTTCCAAAAAAGTAATGTTTAATTAGTTAGACATACAATATAATTAAAGTGAAGGGCTTGAAACCATGATAAGAAAGTAAATAAAGAAATGTGTAGATAGAACGTTAAAGAAACTTCTTACGAAACGACTCAATCTATCTTTTTACGATCTTGAAAAAGAAAGATTGACTATCAGTTACAATATTTTCAATAGGCTACGGCTTAGGTATAATATTATAACGAGTATTTACTCTAAACCAGTGGTCCACGATCAAAACTCAAACAGTATAAATTATATAAATATGATTTAATTTCAAAAATTCGCCATACAGAAATATTAAATATACGATTAAGAATAAAAATCGGAAAGATGGAAACACATAGGAACTTAATAATAACTGTCAGTACTACAGCCAAGAACATAGTATATTTATTAGGAAAGATACAACAGCAGGTTTCGCCTTAGTTTTTTGTAAAACGCCATAGTTTTTTATTGAACTTTGATTGTATCAGACTTTTACATGTAACATATATTTGTTAGTTACAATTCTGTCCACATGTATAATTGATAATGCTTTCAATGTGCGAAACCGGGTACTGACCATACTATATACTGTGGAAAGAAGTAAAAAAATGTTTATATTGTTAAAAACATCGACTCTCAACCTGGGGCCATATGTTCCCCCTGTGGGCCACAGAATCTTCAAGGGGGCCACAGTAAAAAATGTATTTTGAAATAAAGTTTGATTTTTAATGTAATTTTTTTTCGAACAAATAGTGGAGGGGGTCACACCAAAAATAAAATCTCAAAAGGGGGCCACAGACCAAAAAAGTTTGTGAAACACTGGTTTAAAACACCATGCCTTTTTATCAAGATGTGACAATGCATTAAAAGTGACAAAAAAATCGTTTTTATTTCAATATTAGTGGTCTGTGTATTTTTTTAATTTTTTACCGGTCGCAGTTAAAAAAGATTGGAGAACACTGATCTTAACAGTATTAATCGATAGGATAGTATAAAAAATTTAATATTTATATTAAAATTCGTTATCAATTTTCAAACTTCAACTGAAAGGAGTTCGTGCTTCAAAAATAAACCAAGTCATAGTTCTTATCATAAATTAAATGCTACAAACTCTAAAATCTCCTTTAGAATTCATAGTAAATGATTCTATAGAAAATTTTGCAGGAATAATATGATATAAAGCAAGGGATCATTTTATAAAAGCTATTTTTAAAAAGTGGACTATATTTTTA
The DNA here is from genome assembly GCA_028555115.1 of Himalopsyche japonica. NCBI lineage: Eukaryota > Metazoa > Arthropoda > Insecta > Trichoptera > Rhyacophilidae > Himalopsyche > Himalopsyche japonica. The sequence continues at coordinate 202,006 of JAHFWJ010000754.1, read as the reverse complement.
TATAGGAGAATTGGGTTATTGTTGAATGAAAATATCTTTTGAAATGTTATAATGACAGTTTGTTTTTAACAATGAAAACTGAAAGCTTTTTCGAAAATCGTAAAAATTCTGTGAAATAATCAAATATTAAAAAATAAAAACACTCGCCAAAACAGCAGTGTTGTAAATTTTTGAAATCTATGGAAGAAATCTTATAAAAAAGTAATTGTATTCTAACGCTTTCCCGCAAATTTGTATTAATGAAAAAACAAACGCTATCTAAAAATATATGAATTTTGAATTCGCTCAAATGTGCGACACGTGTTAAAGTTATTTGGGAACGATATTTATTCTGAATAAATCGTTGGAACACTCAAGGTTTAAATACTCTAGAAAATTAGTGAAGGAGGTTTTATCGAAACGAAAGGAGAATTTGTGGAAATATGTTAGTAGTCAAAAATGATGTTTTATTCATTAAAATTAAATTAATTCCTTTCCGGCAATAAGTGACAGCTGAAGAATGAATAAAATATAGAATAAGAGAGACTGAATTTTTGTAAGAAGTGAAGGTAAAATCATGGAGTAAACCAATCTCTCTTTTATTAAAAATATGTATCTACTATAACTTATGATATCGACTGAAGGTGCTAAATGGAATTTCAATACCAATTTTGAATTTTTACAAATTTGTACGATTCCACATTTTTCGTCATCAACGACCCGGATTTCGTTTTTTCGGCGTCTTCAGGCAGTCTATTAGTTCTGTTGCATCCGTGTGACAGAATCCATGAAGATGCCGAAAGGCGAAACCCGGGTTTTGTAACTAACGACCTGGGTTCGCAACAGAAGTACTGTTGTGAACCCAGGTCGTTAGTTACAAAAAATGTGGATTCGTACAAAGCTTAAACAATTCAAATTTGCTATAGAAATTTGTTTGTCAGTATGAACCTTTTGAAAGTATAACATAGACGAAAGCAATTTTATATCAGTCTTTTTTTTAATAATTTAAAACGATCAATATTTACGAATAAGTTTTCAAATCATTCTTAAATATTCATGGTATTGCTTTACGTTGCTATTTGAATATGTACGATAAATTGAATAATGATAATAAAACTTTCTTGACTATACGACAGGACGATGGTGTTTGTTTATGTTCGAGTACCACAATAAACCGCGTAGACAGAAGCAGTTATATAAAGTATATTAGGGGTGTATTACTTAAGAGCACTTATTTGACGAAAAATAATCGTTTACCGTGTTGATTAAAGCATCTTATCCGAAATAAAAAAGGCGAAGTAAAGCGTATTCTAAGCCAGTGGTTTTTATGTGCGGCCACCAACAGTTTCTTAATAAATATTGATATTTTAAAAAAATGTGTCTTTACAAATGAATTTGTAAAATTATTATTATTTTAAATTTAGTTATACCTTGACTAACGAAAGAATATTTTTTTTCAAGTAAAGCTGATAGCTTAATATAAATATCGAATTTCATTGAGCTCTTTTTTGTACATAAAATTACATGATAAAATAGTTTTAAAAATAAAATTCAACTGTTCAACCAATCAACAATTAAATTTTGCTTGATAATTGTATTCATAAATTACTTTATGTTAGATGAAAGGTTTGAACAAAAATCAAATTTGAAACTTCGGCATAATTGCTTATTTTATTGATTGAATTGGCATTTACTTGGTAGAACTCCATTATAACACGGTGAAAAAATAGCAATGTATTTTAGTTTTACTATTTTTTAAGGATATGGTTGATAGGTGTTTCGGCTAACGCCATCGTCAGAGCTATAATGCTTATTTTTATGGGTTACGGTGACATTGAATATGAAAGCTGTATTAGATAACTCTTCTCTAATTTATTTTTATTAATTAATTAAATAAATAATCTGTCTTGTCCCCATTTCAAAGAGTCTTATATTTTTAGCTGTTTTGGAATAAATCCAAAAAACTCGTGAATTTTTCTAGAATAAGTTCTTTTGTATTTGAAATCGATTTATGAATAAATTTTTCCTCTTGCACTGCATTCTTCATAGCAGATATTTATTGAGAATATTCTATGTTAAATAATGGCATTCACACGTCTTTTCGGTCATGTAGTCGAACAAGTTTTCTTTTGAAATACACCCCTCGTGTGTGGTTTTATGTCTTAGTTTACCATTTCAAATAAATTGGCGAGGGGATGACAACACGTAAGGGGTTGCTAGACATTTGGCAGACAGCGCAAATTCAATAAACTCACAATTTTTCGTTTTGATACAAATATAAGTATATAAAAACAGTGGCCTAATGCGGTTACCGATGAAAATAAAAATCCGTTTTACACCACATTTAACTCAATCCGTGATAATAACACGCCTAGCGTGTCCATGCCTATATCTACAATGTACTCAGGACCCGCGTAGCGTCTTCATGCACGAAACATAAAAAAATATATTTTACGGCTATATTGTTTGTATTTTTTATTAGTCGACAATATTCATTTCTGATTTCGTCGCCTTTGGATCTTACCGAACACTTTTTTGCATAGTAAAGCTGAGTCTACACGTGCCTTTGTGAACATTTGTTTTGTAATTTCCATTCAATTTTTTTTCATTGTTTTATTGCACTGTTGTTTTTAGCAATTGGTTCAGCACAGAATAATTATTTTATGTAGATTATGGTTATTTTCGATTTTGAGTGATTCAGTGAATTTTGAGCAAACATAAGTGCTTATTGAACAATACAGTGTAGAAATTTATGTTTATAGTATATATTTACAATCATGAATCAAAATGTATTTAAAAAAAAAAATTCCCGTGTGGACCAACCATTATGAACTTGCCGCGGATTTATCAGTGTAATAGACGCAAAAATACCGTCGTCGAGTTATTTGTACTTGCCGACACTCGCATGTATTGTCTTTGAAATAATGCGTTGTAATGATTATTTGCAATACATTTGTATAATTAAAATATATTTAGCATGACACTTTTACGTGGGATTTCACAATAGCAGTGAAAACGTTAAAGGAAATTTGTTAATTCAAAATATCGTTCACAGTTGATCAATCAACATCAGACAGAATTACTGTGAATGGATTTGACCAACCATTGATCTTTTGGCTTATTGTCCAACTGTTCGTTATTCGAAACAGTTGATATTAACTTTAAAACAAAGACAACACCTACGGTATATCTGTTACAATTTATTTCTCAGTAAGTTAATGTATTTATATGCGAATTCTATCATATTATACGACAGCGTTACTTATTGATTGAATTCGCATTTGCTTGTGTAAAACTTCAATATAACACGGTGGAAAAATAGTAATGTAGTTTTGATGAAGACGTAAGCCGAAATAGCTAACAATTATATATTTTATAAATTGTGTAGAACTAAAATACATTGCTGTTTTTTCACCGTGTTGCAACGTAACTTATTACGCGATTTACTAGTCGTTATGCATTTTTTAACAAATGTTAAACGGCAAGGACAATATAAAAATTGTTAGTTCTTATAACTAGTCAGATAAAAGACGACCCAACATTCAAAAACTGAAAAGCTATAAACATATTTTTTAGTACTTATTTCCAAAATATATTTTATGATCAGGACCGTTTTCGCTCGTTGCAAGCATTATCAATTGAAGAACTAAAAATGTAAAATTTGAATTTTTACAACTTTGTGCGATTCTACATGTCTGTCAGTTATGTTGCATCCGTGTGACAGAGCGCCTGAAGATGCCGAAAGTTGAAACCAGGGTCGTTAGTGACAGAACACGTGAAATCTTACAAAGTTGTAACAATTCGAATTTGATATTGAAATTCCATCAAGCACCTTCAGTCGATATCATAAATAAACTATTTTTTTTTTATCATTTAAAAACTCATATCTTTTCATCAAGTAGTGACAGTTAACAACTTTAAATCAAATATGTGTGAATCAGTTAAGCCTGAATTGAGTGCCGCAGAATTTTTCACTTTTAACATGTTTTTTGTTCAAAGAGGCTGTGGTATGAAAAAGTTTTGGAAGCACGGGCTAAACAAATACGCCTTTGTTTGTTTTGCACTTTATAACTTGTCCGCTGATGTTGAAACACCCTTTTTTGACCAGCAGAACCACAAACCCTTCAAAAAACGCTCCGTGCTAATTTATTTGTCTTTAATTATCCTTCCGACCGATAAACATACATGGTGTTCTTTTTTGCGTAGCATTTTGGAAATTGGAATATTATGAACAATTAGGTAACTGGCGATTTATGTAGCGTGAAAGCTTTGTGTCATAAATTGGCATTCACTTTGTAAAACTTTATATGACAAAGGTATGCAACTTTGTACAATTCCACATGTTTTTTCACTATCGACCCGGGTTTCACCTTTCGGCATCTTCAGGCATTCTATCACACAGATGCAACAGAACTGACGAGTTCGGTGTCAGTGTCAGTTCTGTTGGACCCGTGTGATAAAATGCTTGAAGATGCCGAATGGCGAAACCCGTGTCGTTAGTGACAAAACATATGAAATCGTTGAAAAAGTTGAAACAATTCAAATATGTGAATGTTTATGTTTTATTCCAATGTTGATGGTCCGCAAAACCTTTTTGGTTATTCGGTGGTCAGCAGATGTAAAAAGGTTGAGAAACTATGGTCTAACCGACAAAGTAGTTGGTAGTTCGTTTTACGCAATTCCGGCTTCGACTCTGATTGTAAAATATTTTCTAAAATGATTTAGTAATATATACATAATTGGAAGATTTTCGTATAGCATTTCTGTATTAGGGTAGATATTCTAAAAAAAATTGTTGGGTCTCGTAATACAGGATTTAATTAAGTTTTTTATGTATATTGAAACATTTATATTTATTTTGTTTCACTGTGCTATTAATTAATACAATATCATTCGAGCATTGTGTTAGTATATGGATTAAAACTTGAAACACCACTCAAAATTCTATTTTCGATTTAACTGTGACAAGATCTCGAGTATTGCCGACTAAAAGATTAAAACCAACCTTTCTGTTGATTATCATAAAACATCCATTCAAATTCGAATTCTTGCTTCAATTATTATCACTTAGGCTTCGAGACCTCCTCACACCAAAGATCTATTTTATAGCGACCAGTGTCTAGACTCTGTCATGTATTTTATTATGAAGTCTTGTAAATATTTATTCGTGCTATTTGATGAGAGTATAATGTTTACTTTGTAATAAACGAAAGTTTTTGAAATAATAGTAAAATATTTGAAGAAATATTGAGAGAAAATCTCTTTTTATCGTTATCAACGAGAGATTGTGATGAAATTTATTTTATAACTTGCTTTAACTCTTTCAGTACCTAGATCGTAAAAATATTTAAATAATAATGAGTTTGGTGTTGCCAAACATCCAAAATACCATAAATTTTATAAAAAAATAAATACTTTAATTTAATTTATAGAATTATTGTCAAAATAGGACTAAAGGTTTTTGTAAAAATATTACTTTTCACGGCCCGGGTTTCGCCTTATGGAATATTCACGCATTCTACCTAACTGACTGTTCTGTTATCCATATTGTATTATTGTAATCTTTACGAATAATATTTTTTTATGGTCATAATGGAGTTCTCCTAAGTAAATGCCATTTCGAGGAAAAAACTTAATTGTAAAATTTTAAAATTTAAAAAACTTAATTAACTCTGTAAATTGTTTCTTAGTTTTGAACCCATGGTTTTGTATACCCGCTAACTTTAACTCAAAATTTTCGTGTGAACAGACTTGCTTGTAGATTGTTTTCTATCTCTTGATAATGTTCGCGATGAGCGAAACCGGTCCTGATCAAAAAAAAAATACTGTGAAAATAAGCGCTAAAGTGTGTTTTTAATATTTAAAATATCATGCCTTCTCATCAAGGTGTGACAGTTAACACATTAAAAGTGATATTATAAGGAAGTTCCACCGAGATAATTTCAGTTTATTATAAAAAATAACAAGGGACAATGTAATGAAAAGTATAATATTTTTTTATTGATTGAATTGGCATTTACTAAGTAGGATTTCATTATAACACGGTGAAAAAATAGCAATGCATTTAGGCTCTACAAAATTTATTAGATGTAATTGATAGCTATTTCGGCTCACGCATTCGTCAGACTAGAACAACTAGATCTGACGGAGGTGTGAGCCGAAATAGCTACCAACTATGTCTTATAAATTTTGCAGAGCTAAAATGCATTGCTATTTTTTCACCGTGTAATATATTTTTAATGCCACAAAATGAATTATTCAAATATAATAATATATATGATAGATAAAATTGAGTGCCTAATAGATAGATCAGTCCTGTTTTAATGAAATTTTTGATTTAGTGCTTTTTTACGGTAAATATTTATAACGCAGAAAAATATGGTAATATTAGAATATTGCTGGCTCACTTGTCAAAGATTTTCAGTATAAACTTTTTCTAAGCGAGTAGGGGTAAGTGAGCTAAAGAGCAAAGAGTTACTATCGGCCGTAAATTTTCCCCTAAAACGATTTATCAAGGAATACTGTCATTAACGTGAAACATTTTTTAAGCCGCTTGAGAACTTTGCATACTTTTCGTACAAATATCTAAGGCGTTTTAGTGAAACACGTTTAAAGACAATTACCTACATCACGTAAGATTGATTATTTAAAAATGCAGAAAAGCTAATATTTAACACCGCAAAATTTGTACATATGAAGTTAGCCCATAAAATAAAATTTTAATTTATTACGTAGTTACTTTTAACGTGTTAGCTGTCACTTCTTGATGGAAAGGCGTAATATTTTAAATAATAAAAACACGTGAAATGTTATCAATGACTTCGCATAACAACGAGTAAATCGCGTAAAAAAGTAACGTTGCAACATGGTGTAAAAACAGCAACGAATTTTGGTTATAAAAATTTTTAAAGATATATATTTGATAGCTATTTCAGCTTACGTCTTCATCAAAACTATTTTTAAACGTATATTTAATTATCTTTATAAATCAGCGTAGAAAACATACACAGTATATCTTCACTTCTGTTGTAACACCGGTGTTAAAGTAAACGAACGTTTGAACATAGTTCTGATGAAGGCGTGAGCGTAAATAGCTATCAACAATATATTTTATAAATTTTTTAAAAGTAAAATACGTGGCAATTATTTCACCGTATTTTAATGAAAGTTCTTTACAGATACTGCTAAAGAAAGAAAAAATATATATATTATATATATATTATTATACATATATATATGTATCACAGATGTAATAAAACTGACAGATTTAGAGTTGAGTCAGTTTTATTGAGTTATTCATGGGACATAAAACAAAATCACAAATTCAAATTTGATATTGAAACTCCGCCTAGTTATATCTGGAAATATAAGGAAAAATATAAATTTACCTTAGCAATTATTTTTTACATTGGAACAAATGAGAATCAGGCCATTTTAATTGGGGTATGTGCAAATCCCCCCATCGTCTGATAAGCAATTCTTTGTGTACAGTCCTTTAAAGGTTAAGACCAATGTTTTAGAATAAACAAAATTCTTAATTGTTAAAACAAAATTGTGGAATTAATCATTCGAACTGTATTAAAATAAAAAAAATGAAAAATAGCTTTGCTTATAAATTCTATGGCTTTACGAAATCGTGAATTCCACATAAGGAAACATTTGCTCCTACAGGTAAAACTTTTAGCAAACTAATACATATATAAATCAAATTGTAAGAGTGAAAGTAATAACTCTTTTTACTAAAGTTTTCCGCTATTTTATTCCTTACGCTGTATTTTTTGAAAGAACTAAATTGCTTGTCAAAAACAGTTTTTTTTAAGAAATTCAACAAATAAAAGGGTAGTGATTGAATTTAATACACTACTGCATTCAAAAAAATAATTTTCAACGCAAATAATATATTTTTTAAATGCTTCTGACACATAAGAAAATCAAACCATTTTTGTCAATTAATTATGAAAGAGAAAATTTAAATTATCAAGTTTTTTTTAAATTATTTTATTTCATTAAACAAGTTTAAAATATGCATTTGAAGTGTATAGTAAAGAAGCTCAATGCATTTTAGCCGAAATAAATGAATATGGTTATATATTTGTTTAACAATATTTCAGCTATTTCACACATACATCTCCATTGGCAGGATGGTTCTACATTACAAAGGGATAAAAAATTCATGATCGTAACTTTTTTTAAATATTATATGGTAAAAGATGACAGAGTTCGCATTTTGACTACGTACAAGTCGAAAGAAATATGTGGCCATGTACATGACTCTTCGAGACTTGAAACTATTTAAATGAATATTACCAGTAGAAAATCAAATGGATAAAGCCTTTGGTAGTATCCATATAGCATTAACTAAAAAGTTTCATGCATAAATAACGTAATTTGAATTAAAAAATCACGAAAAAGCTCTGGAAATACGGTGGATACAGCCCAAGTTATTGTACAATAAGATCTTTTAAAAACACATGCGTTTTTAAATGATAAGTTTGGTAATAGTAGACATATCTCATACAGTAAGTCAGTTAGATAATAATAAGGGTTGTATCCACATGCCTTCGAGTAACGAAACTTCAAAAAGAATTATAAACCTTATCCACTATAAGAATATATTTCAAATTATTTGGGGTTCAAAATATTGACAACTTTCTTCTTAGAATGTCAATGTATGTTTCGAATATTTATTTCAATATAATGTGAAATATTTTTTAACATAATGAATATAATACTTATTGGATATCATATCGATCAAGCGTTAAAATCCATAAAAAAGCATAAGAGTTCTTTAAGTCTTCTTCATCTGTTATGCATTCATTTATTTATTGTAAAATTTTTCTGTCGTTGCCAACAAAAGTTAGTCGCTGCAGAGCTGAGAAATCCACAGGGAATCACTCAGTTCATGTTTACTATACGCATTATATTTACATATAAATCTAAATATACTATAATCGCACACAAAATACACATATGAACATAAAATAAATAAAGAAGTGAACTATTTAAAATCATTTTAAGTTTTTTATTATGCTTTTTTTATTATTATAATTTGTATCAAAAAATCTATAGAGAGTCGTCAAACAGAACCTTTTGTGGTCTAAATAATTTACCCGGTTACTGTCTTATCGTAATTATATAGATAAGAGATCGTAATGTTGTAATGTTTGTTTACATCGCTGTGAAATTTTTGAGTAATCAAATCTCACGAACGAACTATCGAATTGTAGGTATTTTCAAGTACTATAAATTAGCGAATTGCGCTCGTATATAGCGTTACTTGTTTGAATATTGAAGTCAATCTAAAAGTTCCAAATTGCTTTTTGTATTTCAATTTCTTTTTACGAAACAAAAACAGTAATTTTTGTAAGATAGTTAAGCGTGTGATCACGCGATTTAATTGTAATTGTATAATAAAAAACAACGATTCTCTAATATTAATAAAAAAAAAAAACAATTCCATTTCAGAGTTTGATCGTATCGTAGAATTGAAACGGATGGTCATGATATATCTTTATGGCATTTCTCAGACAAAAAAAAAAAAACCACCCCATTTCAACGGCACGTCTCACGGAACTTACCGAACAAAACTTTTTATTTTTACCCTTGTGAAAGAAACTTACATAAAAGTGTTATGCTATACAATACAAAATAATCATATTGAAAGTCGATACAAAGAAACTAGCGACTTTCTTCAACTCACAGCAAGTATTGAGAAAGGCCTATTTTGCCGGGGTATATTGCGTCGTTGGTAAAATTTTACTCTCGGATAATATAAAAATTGAATTGTACAAAGTAGTTTCGATAAGCTTTGAGATTTTTTGTTGAAAAAAGTGTCGTTAGACTTGGTTCCAATCGATTTAACTGTGCATTGTTTTAACTATCAGACGACAGTTAGACGGAAGGTTTCATCAGATTAGGCCATATTATGAATCGGCTAAAACACAATAAATATTATACATCACAGACACTTCTTAATGGATAGACATGATATTTTAAATAATAAAAACTCAGCACCTAAGTGTTTGCATCTTTGTAATAAAGGTCGCAAGATGATGGCTTTAGAACAGCCGGAAATCGACTATCAACTATCACAAAGGATTCTTAACGAACAAAATAATATATGTCAATCGCCATCGCTTAACCCTCTACAGGGGGCTGTTTTGTTTCCGTAATAGACCGTTTCCGTGCCATATGTAAACTTATTGATATAGCCGCCTTTTTAGTTTCATTTAAAATTTTTAGTTTTATTATGAGCAAGAAACAAGCTAGGTCGTTAAAAACGAGAGAAGATATATTGTGTACCTTTTCTACACAGCTATATATATATAAGCAAATGTTCGTTTAAGCATAACTCTGACGATGGCGTGAGACGAAATAGCTATCAACTATATTTAAAAAAAAAGTTTGTAGAACTAAAATACATTGCTATTTGTTTAACCGTGTTGTAATGGAGTTCTAACAAGTGAATACCAATTCAATCAATAAAATAAAAACACATTGTATAAAAATAGTTCTGATATTTCGGCATACCTTCATGCCGAAATATCTATCAACTTTACGTCTTATAATTTTTATAGAGCTAAAATACATTGATATTTTTTCACCGTGTTTTAAAAAGAATTCTATGTAGTATATATCACATGGATGCAACAGAACTGACGATATATATAATGTATTAAAGTATATTACATGTTTATCTATTAGAGTAGATTTAAAGTTAATTGAAGGCATTCCCAATGACAGGCTGGTTCAGCACTAATAAAGAACAAACAACTCGTGACTCAAAAAAATATCAGAAACATACAATTTGATATTATTAAAGATGACAGAATTCTCATTTTAGCCTCGTACAAATAGAAAGATATGTCGTCATATACATTTCTATTTGAGTTTTCAGGGTAGCAAAAGTGACCTTGAATAATAGAATGTCAGTTGAATGAACTCTCAAAAATTTATTTTGAACCTTTTCTACCACAAGGGTGTATTTCAAATTACTCGGAACCCAAACAATTAGCCAATTCCGAAACTTAATTTGCACTAAGGCATTATTAATTTATATCAAAACTTTAATACTTGAAAGTGCTCTGGCGGTACAGAAGATAAAGCTCAGCTTTTGCAATGCTCTGTTGCAAGTAAACTTTTAAGCCCTCTTATATTTGTAGTAACATTAATCACTCTTGGTGTTGACTGTCACTTTTTACAATATATTGTGAAAAAAGTACTAAAATAAATGTTTCTATTATTTAAAATATCATGCCTTTTCATTGAGAAGTGACAGTGGACACATTAAAAATAACATTTTTTGTTATATTCATTGCAAAAGCATTCGATGACCGAAACCGGCCCTGATCTAATGATTGTAGTACAGAAATCTTCACGAGCATTTTCACAGCAACTCATAACGTCATCACTCACAATTGGTTGGAGTATATAATTCTCGCGTTGAGAAAAATCGGATCCGATCTAATAGTTGTATGATGTGTTTTAAATTGTACATTTTTTAGTGCCCTAAAATATCACAGTTGCTTTTTTATTCATCACAAAGTTATTTTAAAGACAATCACCTGTTTGTATATATTTCTTGTCACACAAAATTTTTTTAAATATTGTTTTTTCCGTCTCGAACAATTCTGTAAGCCATAGATATATTTTCTATTAAGTTTACCTTCAAAGTGACTACCAAAATTATTAATTTTAATTCGCATGTGAAAATATGATGTTAAATTTAATCTAGAATATTACTCTAAAATAGATACATCAGGTAATTAATGGCTAATATGCTGATGGCAGGAAATCATACATATAATATAGTATTCGCTGTATATATCTGCCAAAGGTGAGTTATTGTTAGGGATTGCATTACCGGTTAACCGGTAAATGGCCCTAAATGCACCAACTGTAATTACCGGTAAATTAATAATTTATCGGTTTTTACCGGAAATGTTTTTATCGCGAATTAATGCCATATACAGGCATATTATAACGAAAGGGACGAGTTGGTTGTCCCACCTCCACCCGCTATGTGCATGCAGTTGTTGTTACACGGCCGCCTTCTATAACGCGATACTAATAAAAAGAATTGATTTTACTTCTCATATTCTTGGCCCGATACAGAGCTGCACGGACCGATAGTGGAACCATGCACTGTTGTGCTTAAAAGAAGAGAAAAAAAAGAAAAAAAAGGAAATGTGACTTGCTCAGCCACTTAGTTTACGTGATATTAGGTATCCCAGGGATTGAGAAGTTTTTTTCAACTCCGGCAACATTGATAAGTAGTTTTTTACTCGTCACACTGGTGTCATCACCGTGATCACCACTGCAGGCTGCAGCTGATTCTAGTTTTTATGGGACAGATCGCGATGAAAATTTGCATTTAGGTACATATTCAACTATGTCTTCATTATACTAAAGAAAATAAACATTTATTAATAAACTCTTCAATCCAATATATTGTTTTTTTAATATGAATTTATATTAATAGATATACGTTATGCATACATCTGTAAAATATATATATACTACATCAATAAGTTAATGAATAAGCTAATAGTTTTGCGTATGAAGTTTTTACAGGCAGGTAAACCAAATATTACATAGTCGTAATTTAAATTGATCAATCTTTGTGTGGCAAATAATAAAAAATCTGATTTACTTAAAAAAGTACATTTAAAATATACACATATTCACCCGAAACATATTTAAAGTACATTTTATGACATAATATTAAACTGAAATGTATTATAAATTATTTATGTTTCAATCCAGGATACCATTTTTAGTGAAAGTAGCCACGTACAGTTATACTTTAATGATATAATCCACGTCTATTTGTTTTTTCATTTACCGGCAAATTATTCACCATTAAGAGGTGAAATTATTTATCGTTTACCGGTTATTGAAATTTGACAGTAAATTGCAATCCCTAGTTATTGTGATACGATGCAAAAGCTCAAAAATTATGTCACGCTTAATGTATTCAATTTTTGAGAGCTTTTTATGAACAAAAGCTCTTCCAATAATCAAATGACTTTTTATGATATAAATATTCAGTTACAATGTTTTTTACCTAAATATAAAATGAGTTTTTCTTTTTTATAAAACACTCTCTCCTCCCACTGATAAATAACTTACAAAGAAATTTGAATAAATAAGTGCCTTATTATCTCGTTTTTCAAAGCGTATAGTGTCACAATTTGGTGAAAAATAGTGATAATTAAATAACGGAACAAAATACTTTGCAATATTCTTAAGTTGTAACAACTTCGTACGATTCTACATGTTTTATCGCTAACGATCCGGGTTTCGCCTTTCGACATATTCAGTTAGTCTATCATACAGATGCAACAGTCATCATTAATTATATTTTTAAGGCCTACAATCTCTTATCTGCATAATTATGATGAGACTGTACCAAGTAATCGTTTAAGGCCGAGAGCGGTTCTGATCGACGACCCCTACAGATTTGTTGTTACAAGTCGTAATCCCAAAATACACAACCTCGGTATCTGAAAATGACTTTCCAAGCTCATTTTGTTAAGGATTTTATATTTGTAAGTCTACCTGTGGATGCATTTTTATTTATATATATATATATATATACGTTTGTGAGTACACTATTATTTGGGAATAATAATAAAATGCTTGTGGTGTCCACATGAACCAGATTCACCGCGAATTGCTCAGCTCTGCAGCGAATTATGTCTGTCAACAACGACACAGTAATCATACAACTTAATAAGACTTAACGTAAAATATGAACAAGATTTGAAGAACTTTTTAGATCTTACACTTTCAGATCAATTTGATTCAAATAAAAAAACTTTATACTGTATATTATCAAGATTTTATTTGAGCTTTATTTTTTAAGCTCGCAGCACATTTCTACATTCTATTATATATTATTTGCAATCAAGGAAAGGGGAGTGATTGAAATTTGAAACATTTTCCTTAGATAAATCACCTCGATGCCAACTTAACGATTAACTTATTTAAAGATCACAACCCCCTAACCCCCTCGCCCCCATGACTTATCACCGAAACTTTTCGCCCTCTTTAATTAAAGAAAAGTTTCCTTCAATAAGGACACAGGGTCAACAGGGTGAGCGAAAAATAATGAGTTTGTCGAAATTACTATTGTCGTGAGGGTAGTTTATTCAGGTCGCAATGCTCGACCGCTTTTGCACTATGGTTTTAACACGCGTATATCCGGCCGTTCCATGAAATGCGCTTTTAAATATATTATAGCTTACTATAATTGAATAATACAAGCCGATACAAAACTTAAATCGACTATAATAATCATGTAGAGTTGTAAACAAACCAATACCGGTTTTACCGGAATCGGGAACTCGGTATTTTTGTAGCTGTTTCTATACAGGAAAAATGGTATTTAAAACATAAAATCCCGGAATTTCGTTGGAACAATTATCCTAAATACTGACTTATGTATACGAATATAAATGGAGACGAAAAATTGTGTCAATATTATAAAGAATCTACTGATTTGGAATTATGATCATAAGTCGTCATGTACACAAAAATAATTTTTATTTTGTTATTTGAAACAGTGTAAAATTATATTTTTTTATCACACAAGAACCAGATTTTCGTCTTTTGGTGTCGTTAAGAATTCTATCATACAGACGAAATAGAGCTTTCAATGGAAGTAAGTCCTTGTTAAAAGCTTTCAATCAGTAGGTGCTATAGATTTTATTGCGTCTATGTGATTGAATGTACGAAGATGCTGAAAGGCGAAACTCAAATCAAGATAGACGAAGCATGGCGAAGTGTAAAAATTTTCAACAATTTTTATTAAATATTGAAATCCCATCAAGTTATGTCAGTCGATAAACTAAATAATTTTGCGGAATACTTACATTTAATATAAAAACCAAAAACCCTTGTGTAAATAAATTAACTCGTTATTGTATACATTCATAAAAGAATTAACATTTTAAGTAAGACGGAATTGGAACGGATAATCATTTCCGAAAATTGTTTGTCGTAATCATTTGAGTTTTAGCTTCCAGATTAAGGATTACAAAGTCTCTTCTAGTTCAACTTCATATGTGCGGCTTTTAACCTTTTTCCAGACGAGCCACACAAAATTAATTTCAATATTATTTAATAAATAAAAATTGCCCTATAATGAAAATTTTGCCATTGTTGGTTCTTTTATATTTCAAAGTGTTGGCTGTTGGGCGTCAGCAGTCAGGAAATTAAACAAAATAGTGTTCAGTTAAAAAAATAGCTATACAAACAATCAATACATGATCTGTCAAACATCACTTTTATACTATTATTTCATATAAAAAAAACAAAGGAAGATTCAAGTTGTTATTTATAGTCGTCATATATATGTAAATTATTCACTAGTCGAATACGGAAGTCCTAAAGTCTTGGGGTTAAATCTTGACAAAAAATGGTTTTTCAATTAAAAATATAGTTCATTCATCAGCCCCATTTTTCGTAATGTTGATTTTCAATGATATTTACAAAAAACACACTTTTTCTTCTCCTTACTCAGAGAAAATGGCGAGAACATTGTACCCCGAAGATTATCTGTCTTCCCCAAGGCGTTGCTTTATCTTACCAGGTCATCTCAGTGTCCTAAAGCTTCACGGAGTACAGCCTTTAGATGGTCATCAGTAACCTTTCAGGATGAAGGCATCCATTTCGTGGGTATAAAAAAGCAAGGCTCAACTACCCCTGAGGTATTTGCAGCGAATATACATACCAGGCCCATTATTTTCTTTTATTTTGTATGTGGCTGGTTTGTATGCGTTCTTCTGACTTCAAAATATCTTCTAGCTGCTATGAATCGTTACAGTAAAGTAAGGTGTTCATGACCAGGATCAGATAGGTAAAAGACAATTTTAAACATCACGTATGAAAATACTTGATAGCTAAGAGGAAAAGTTTCTAGGTGAGAAATTATAAAGGATTTTTATGGTTCAATTTCTGGTATTCCTTCATGGCTTGAAATATAATATTCTTTTTGTTTTGAATTGTTGAAATTTTGTACGACTCTACATATTTTGTCACGAATGGTACGGGTTTCGTCTTTCGGTATCTTTAGATATTCTATCGCACGGATGTAACAAAACCAAGGACAAAGCGATGCTAACTGTTTACTGACAGTCAATTCTATTGTTTCCGTGTGATAGAATACACGAAGATACCGATACTCAAAAAAACCGGTCGTGTACATAGTTTTAACCATCCAAATTGACTGAACTGAACTGACATCCGATAAACAGTTTGGTCAGTTCTGTTGCATACATTTGATAGGATTTCTGAAGATCCCGAATAGCGGTATTTGGCTCGTATGTTATAAAACATGTGGAATTGTACAAAGTTTCAACTGTTCAAATTTTAATATTGAAATTCCAATAAATATCTTAAGTCAATATCATAAAGAATAATATTTATTTTTGATAAGATGCGATTTTATTTCATCACAAACTAATGAATATAGTCTGTTAAAAGATAAAAGAAGTCTTGAAAGGTATTCGCTTTATGTGAGTTTAAAATTCAAAGGCAACTCAATCCAATAACAAACAGAGAGCTTTCTATGAAGAAAAAAAGTTGTTGTGGAATTAATATGGCTTGAAATATTGTAGGGTCCGTCTCCATTTAAAGATTTTTAATAAATACTAAAACCAATTTTCAATGCATTATACAGATTTAAAATCCAATGAATTCAAAAATTAATTCAATAGTAAATTTGAATTGTTGAAAATTTTTTAAGGTCCACATGCATTGCCATTTACGACCCAGGTTTCGCCTTTCGGTGTTTTCAGGCATCCTATCACACAGATACTATTTAATTTTTTTTTTACCAAAAATATAAAATTTACGATATCTACTGAAGGTGCCTGAAATGATATTTCAATACATATATATAGTGTACAATTCTGAAAATACTGAAAATCCAAGGATGTTTTGCGGACCATCAACATTGGAATAAAATAATAAATATTTTTATGTGATTAAGTGATTTTTTATTCAAAACAATTTATTTCGTAACATCGAATGCTGATATAACAATATATATATAATAATACACTCAGCATAAAAAAATTAAAGCATTAAAGCAGACAGTAACAAAAAAATATAATTTTAAAATCGTCTAAAGATTGTTTATTGAAATAATATCACATCGCTGACCACTGGTTGAGAAACTAGACAAAAGAATACAGTGAGTCATCGGTGAACGAACATGTATTCGGATAGCGAACTATATTGTGGAAATAAGTAAAAAAAACCCAATTATATTTCAATGATAGTTAATTATTACTCGTTGTAAAACCTTTTCAAGTATCACTCATTGAGAAGATTAATCGTTAATTATTATAAAATCAATATATTTTAGCTGCCATTTAGTGCTTGCCATAATGTCTATGTTGTCCTGTAATTAAAAACTTCAGTATATAGACAATGCTAACTGTTTATTGTACGTCACTTCCGTCGCATCCGTGTGAATTTTTGAAAATGCCAAAAGGCGAAACCCGGGTCGTTAGTGACAAAATATGTGGAATCGCATTCAAATTTTATTAACTTAACACTAAAGTTTAAAAGAGTAGTGACATTAGCGAAGAGTGTAAGATTTTTCAGATATTCGACATGTTGACCTAATCTCAAGTAAATTATATGAAAAGGGAGACTAAGAAGAAAGGTAGTAAGGGAGAAAAGATATAGACTAAGATGCCGAAAGGCGAAATCCAGGTTGATAGTGACAAGCCATGTGGAATCATACGAAGTTGTTATAATTCAAATTTGATATTTAAAATCCATCAAGCACATTCAGTGGATATCATAAATTAATTCAAAGATTTTTTTTTGAATAACAAAGGGTTTCGCCTTTCGGCATCTTCAGGCGTTCTGTCAGTTCTGTTGCATCCGTGTGATAGAATACCTGAAGATGACGAAAGGGAAAACCTGGGTCGCTATTGACAAAACATGTGGAAATGTACAAAGTTGTGACAATTAAAATTTGACAATGAAAATTGTTTTGATTATTCCAAAAATCATGCCTTTCAATAAATGTGTCACAGTTATCACATTAAAAGCGATATTGTTGTGGAATTTTGATGAAGTTTTCGTAAAGTAAACGATATAAATAGTTTTCATTGAATCCTTTTTAAATCGTTTCTGTCGGGCTGTTTGCGTGTTGTGCCTATTTCAGAATCCTTTTATTCTTCGCAGTCCGCGTAATGCCCAGCAATGACGCGAATATCATTAATTTTTCACGCGCCCTCACACGCCCACAGGATAAAAGTGTGAGTTCGCTCCTGTATTCCAGGCATGCGGGCACTAATTTGAGGCCCGTGTGCGGCACGAGCCGGGTGGAAGTCGTTTGTCAATTGTGCAAATGGAAAAACTTTTCGGGAGAATTATAATGTAATTTTTCAGGATATATTATATACCAATGGAGGGTGCCTGTAATTAAATTATTATATATGTATGGCCTGGGAAAGTTTTCGAATTTAATTAATATAATCAAGAACCTTCCTTGGCTACAAAGCTTTCATACAAATGAGTAGTAAGTTTGAGCTTTTTTAGTTATTGAAGTTGGTAAAATTTAATAAAAGCTAATTTTTACTATTCCACAAATTAATATTTTGTAACTTAAACTAAGTAAAACTTTGCACGACAGTAAAAATGTAAAAATTCAAGTTCAATATTGAAATTCCATCAAGTATCTTTCGTCACTTTTATAATAAAAATTATTATACTTTCAGTAAAAAAAATCGGGAAATATAATAGTACTTAACTTTTAAAATTTCATATATAAAACAATATAAAGGGAAGAACTGGCAGTGTAGCGTTCGTGTGATAGAATGCCTGACGATGCCGAAAGGTGAAACTCGAGTCATTAGTGACAAAACATGTGGAATCGTACAAAGTTGTTACAATTCAAATTTGATATTGAAATTCCATCGAGCACCTTCAGTCGACATCATTAATCACTAAATGTCATTTAAGCGTTTGGTAGGTCTAATTTTTAATTAATGTGTTGCATAAATATGACTGAATTATTTGGATGGCGTTTGTTATGTTGACTTTGTTGGCGTCAATTATTTGAAGGTAATTTGCAATTACATGAAATTTAAGATGGTCACACAGGGAGAAGTTTAAAGACGTTAAATTGCATGATTTCGGTGGCAAGTTTCATGCATTCCAATCACTTGTGCATCCATCCAAATTTGATAATTTGCACACTTTTGTTCAACCTTTACTAAAAAAGTTGAAAAACATGCCAGATGTGACTTTAATAACATGACTGTTTTACCATAAATACATTTTGAAGCACCCAATTAAAGGCTTATAATAAAAAAAAAAATATATAATTTACGGTATTGAATGAGGGTGCTTTATGGACTTATATTATAAATTTTGATTTGAAAGTCTCAAAAAAATGTCTAAGCGTTTTTCACCATATGGGCGTGTTTTTAATTTCTTGGGTCCAAACAATAGACACATTCTCAAGCCTAATTCATTCACCAGTATTGTATATAATGCCAAAAATTTAATCGTTATTTTATAAAACCATTACGTTCAAGCTGGTTTTAAAATTTAGTCGAATTTGTCCAGTTCTCCACATGATTGCTTAACACTAATGTGTAAATTAATTTTTGAAATATTTGGTGTTGAATACCTCTCAAAAGACGCAGCAAGAAATGTGTTAGTTATAATATGTAGTTGAATGTATTTAAGGTTAATATTACGATACGAAAATGAATTTAAATCTGCAATCTTACGATTTACTCACAACTCCTGGTATACAGGTCTAAAATTACAATTTCAATATGTTTACATTTTATTTCATTGTGTGCACATTTCCCACGTCCACCAAAGAAAAAATACACAATAATACTTATTCTTAAAGGTCAAAGTCGACTGCCGATTTTTGAACTGAAAATAAACGGCAAAATGTTGGCAAACAAAACAAAAAAAAAGTATTTTATTTACAAACCCGCTGTTTTAAAGGAAGCACGTTTTATTCAAAAAACAAAAAAAAAACAGGAATATAGTATAACTTTTTAAAAATTTAAGCACGTGTCCGTTAAATACAAACAGGACTGGCTGTAGGAAGCAAGCAATCTTTTTGTATCATATTATGGATTGTTTTTTAATATGAACGAGCACTGTTTGTCACTCTGTCAATTTTTTCACCTATTGCTCAGATCACAAAAATGAATTATTAAATCGATTGCTTTGATCAGTGTTATATTCAAATGCGTGGGTTTGAATTGTTGCAACTAATTAAAAATAATAAAAAAAAATTTCATCGGGACCATATTCTATATATATATCTCAGTTGATAATGCAAACGATGAGCGAAACTAGTCCCGATAATAAAATATATCGTAGAAATAGTACTAAAAATATGCTTATTGCTTAAAATATCATGCTTTTTCATTAAAAGTGACAATTAACTCCACTATTACACATTTTTCGTCATTCACGAACCGGGTTACACCTTTAGGCACTTTCAGGCACTATATCACTTGTGTGCAGTAAAAATGACAAACAGTAAACTGTTTGCATAGCTTATTTACAAGAGAAAGTACAGAAAAAAATCATATCTTGAAGCTTGGAGCTAAATAATAACACAATTCTTATGACTTTTTGATTAGAAATTATTAAATATAATCAACTGACTTCAAAATTCAATTAAGTTTATTTATATTTAGTGATTAAAAATTTGTCAGTTATGACGAGGTCAAATATCAGATATCCAATAATAAGCACTAAGTTTTGTAGATCGTTGACTGATTGATTTGATATCATTTTAGAGAACAGCAAAGGGGAATTAGAAAGGCCTAACTGTTCGTTTAATAAAGGTAACGAACTCAGCTGGGATCTGTTTATTATTTAATTTTCCTGATAAATAAGTTGACGATTGTCCTCGGTTTCATGTAAGAATTTTTTACCTTTACTCGCGATAAATTATTGTAAAATTTCTATGTATCTGTTAATTATGTCACTTCTAAAGGTTTTGTCATTTACGACCAAGTTTTCGCTTTTTTCGATTCAATTATAATACATAAATGCAATAGAATTGACATATCAGTGAGATATAATCCCTGAAGATAACGAAATGTGACATCCAAGTCTTAAGTGACAAAATATGTAAAACAAAAAATTCAAATTTGACATTTAAATTCCATCAAGCCCCCTCAGTCAATATCGTAAAATATGTTTATTAAATATCAATGATTTAAATAATAAAACAATACATTTTTAATACTTATTTCCACATAATAATCATATAATCAGGGCCGGTTTAACTCGTCGTGAGTATTATCAACTGAATGCGCAAAAACGGAAAATCCTGATAATAAAATATGTTGTGAAAATAAGTACTGAAAAGTGAATTTATTATTTAAATTTCATGCTTATCCAAAAAGTCACAGTTAACACTTTACAAATAAATATCATTGATTTTTACGACACTAAGGAAATGAAACACTTAAAAAATATTCTTCGTGGAATCAATTTACTAATTGATATGGAAATTTATAAATTAAATACAATATATAACGGTAGAATTCAACGATGTATTTCGGGGAAAATTTATAAGGTTTGAGATATGTCAATTGGGGAGTGGTATTTTCACTGAATTCGAATCTATTTTATCTCATTTAAAAATTCTCGAACATGTTACTAAGCTAAATGATATTATAATTTAACGAACAAGTATGTGCTCAGATCGACAATCTTCCCATCGCTCGAAGCGCCATTTAAACCAGAGACGGATTAGGCAACGCGGCTCTTAAATAGATAATATGTATTTTATAATAAAAACGCTTCAGAGCTTATTCAGAATGTCTTCGTTAAGTCAATAAGTTTGAAACACTGAAGGTAATTGATATCGGGCACACCATCACAGCGCGTGATTCACGTCATATATAAATCAATGTATGTGTCTCTTTTTGTTCTTTATGCATTACTTCACCATTAATCCGATCGATGTGAAACTTTATAAATTTCTTTACTACACTCTCGCAAAGATTTCTGACACACCACCCTTCTAAAAAACAAAGCGATGTATCAGCTAATTATTTTACATATTATCTACATTTATAAAAATCGGTGTATGTGTGCCTGTTTGTCCTGTATGCATTACTATTCCATTCATCCGATCGATATGAAACATTACAAATTTCTTTAGCACACTCTTACAAATGTTTTGGCATACCACTCTTCAAAAATATCGACCGATGTGTAGTATAATCTATATTATAACTATAAACATTTATTAACAATAACGAGTCTCCTCAAATTTCATTATTCTGATATAGCACCAACGCGCGACGAGTCAGCTAGTATCATATTATTGAATGTTTTTTTTTAATAATTTCATCAAAAACAAAAACACTTCGAATACTATTATATTAGTGACAGTTGGCATCTTAAAAGCGTAAATTTTATATGTTGAAACTTTGCACAATTCCTTACGTTCTATTATTCATGATCCGGGTTTTCGCCTTTCAGCATCTTTAGACGTTCTATAACAATGATACCATAAATGAATGTTTCTTGTATGTCTTGTATACGTTTGATGTTGTGCAAACGCCCGTAAAGATTTCTGTGTTAGTAAGACTGTTATAAAATGTTTTTATTTTAAAATTTTGAAACTTTGTACAATTCCACATGTTCTGTCTTATACGACTAGGGTTCGCCTTCCGGTATATTCAGGCATTTTATCATAAGGATGCAACCAAACTGGCGCATCTCTATCAGTTATTTTGCATCTGTATAAACTTGAATGAGAAACTCAGGCCGTTAGACACAAAACATATGGAATCGTACAAAATTTCAATAATTTGAATTTTACGATGAGATTCCATCAAGCACCTTCCGGTGCCGGTTCCACTTATCAAGCAAGCACTATTAATTGATTTGTTACCACAAAAAACAATGCTTTATGACAGATAATATTAACGTGAATATTAAGGGTTTAATGCTTTTTATTGTCAACTATTAATACCTTGCAATCTGCCGTCTCAACAATTAAGACGATAGCAGTAATGTAGCAACAGAATGGACTAAGTATGTTTCGTCTTTGAGAAAGATTTAAAAGAAAGTATTCTCTCAATTTGTTTAAATTAAAAAGAACCCGTTGAACAATTCTCAATTCAGCACTGTTGCACAGTCAATGTAATGAGTACAAAATTTACAAAAGTATTTAAATAAAAGAACCAAAAAAATGGCCTCATATTCAATTCAAATCACAAAAAAAAGTGTAAAAACAAAATTCCCCGCGTGTTGTAAATAAAAAAAAATCCGTGTAAATTTTCGAATAGCTTTCGCCCGAAAACATATTTCGTGTTATTTTGAAAGATTTCTTTGAACGGAGTCGACGATAAAATAGAACACAAATACTCAAACAATATTTGACTTATTCTTTCAAGAATAATTCTGAAAGCTCGGCAGTGATTCCTGATTTAAATATTCAAAGCGCATTTTCAACATGGGGCCCACATCAAACATTTACCACCTACCTGGATTTGAATACCATTTTTGTAACCGCAGGCGAATATCCACAAAATTATAACAAACGATTTTTTTTTCCTTAAATATAAGACGAAAATGATGCGGTCGTTAAAACCGCCGAAGAGTATCTTGAAAAACAACTTTATTCATGACTAGCCTTAACTAGGCAAATTTAGAACCGAACTTAATGTAACTAAGTTGTCTGACTAGAACAAAGTATGTTAGAAACCGAATTGATTACCTTGTATAATAATGAAGTGTGATAAAAAATTGACGAAAATTAAATCAATTCACACTTTTAAGAAGGTAAAATTAAAATTTGATGAAAGGCATTATATTTTGAACAATAAAAGCACATTTTTAATACTGTTTTCACAATGTATGTTATGATCAGAACCGGGTTAGCTCATTGCGAGTACCATCAAATGATCGCGAAACCAATTATAAATATATTGTAGGATTAACTAACTAAAAATGCGTTTTTAAATTTTACAAAATTACACTTTCCTTTAAACTGTCATTACTCGGTGGAAACGCATTATATAAAAATAAAAAAAAACACAATTTTTACTACAAAAAAAAAATACACACAGTAAATAATGCCAACAGTATCCGAGACCGGCGTTGGCCTTAATGCTATAAAATTTTGAAAGTATTGCAAATTATTGAATGAACACTTTCACATGTCTTATCACTCACGACCTGGATTTTGCTTTTCGATATCTTCATATATATATCAATGTCCGTCTATATATCAGTTAACATCGCTTATATAATATGTAAAATAGCCTGAAGATGCCGTAAGGCGAAACCCGTTCGCAAGTGGGAAAAAAATGTATCAGTGTATAAAGGACGGGTTTCTGTTGATAATTTTTTTTCGGTGAGCGAAACCGTTCCTGAACTTGATAATATAAAATTGTAAAAATATTTTAGAACATATTTGTGTTTTATTTATTAAATATAATGCATGTATATCAAGACGTGAAAATTGAACAATAACTTATTAAAAAAATATATTATTGAAAAATATTATGACAACATAACAGATGAAATCAATATATTCTTAATAATTCAAATTTAACTATTTATTTGTAACGTTTTGTAGAAGCCCTTAAAAAAAAAAGGCTGTATTATTGGCAATATTTTAAAAGTAAAAATTTTTAATTATTCAAAAAAAAAAATTGTAACATACTGTTTAAAAGTTTTAAAAAGATATTTAGTCGCAAGAGCTTTTGAAAATTAAAAAGAATATTTTGGGTTCGAATTTTTTTTTTTTATTTATATAATACTAAAAAAGCTTTCGTTGAGCTGAAAATATAATGAAACAATATTTTTTTATTATCATTATGAAAATGAAAATTGTGATTTATTCCGAAATTGTATATCACAATTCGTTGCATGTTAATTATAAGTTTAAAAAGGTGGGATATAAATTTATTCATTAAATAAAATTCGTCATTTAGATACAAAGAGGACCGTCTATGCGTGAGCCGCTTTCAAATAAGGACGTACCAGAAATATCGAATACTAGCAACTCGTTACTTCTTTTTGTAAACGAGTACTTATGTATTTTCTTGAAAATTGAAAAGGGTATATATAATGTGTTGTAAGATCGTAACCATACCTATAAGTAGATACATCCTCTTCTCAATATCACTTAATACAATGTTCATACTCGTGGTAATTATAAAGTTTTTTCTAAACAATGAAATTTTGAAACTGGTTAAAATAAAGAATAATTAATACAAACACATTGTTAAGTGCTTATTTCCACAATATATTTTTTGATCAAGGCTGTTTTCGCTCATCGCGAGCATTATCAACTGTCAAGTCTATCTATACAAAAAATATGCTGTGGAAATAAGTACTAAAAATTTTGTTTTTATTATTTAAAATATCATTCCTTTCTATCAAGTGACAGTTAACATTTTAAAAGTGATAAAGAACTAACTATAAAAATTGTTACTAGATATCATATTTTTTAAGTATTTATAATTTATTTTTAACATAGCAAAAAAGAAGTATATTTTTCACAAAATATATTCGACCTGGCGGCGTGATTTATTCGCGGCTACGAAAAGGTTAAATATTCTCTAATTCATGATATCGATTGAAGGTGCCTGATAGAATTTCAATATCAAATTTGAATTGTTACAACTTTGTAAGATTCCAAATGTTTTGTCACTAACGACCCGGTTTTCAACGGGAATCGTTCAAAATTGTGAAAATTCAATGTGAATATTTTGGAGTCATTTTTTCATTCATCTTATCGTTAACTAGATACCTGGAAAATTAAATGACCAATGTCCCATTCTTATTTAGAGTCTAAAGAGCATCCAGTAATAGAGTGTTTTAAATTCAGTTTAAAATTGCGATGAAGCCTACTGTTTCGGTATCATAAATTTGATCAAACAATTTAATTTTGTCTAAATGAGAGTCTCTCTGATTGCAATTTAGATAGGCAGCCACAGAGACCTTTCTTCGCTTAACTCAATAACTCATATTATGCGAAATATTTAATTATTTTGGTGGAACACAATGCACGCGAAAGATCTCTGAAAGAAACCGGGCAGATCTAATCAGGTCAGAGCCGTTGATGGGATCTTTACATTTTTTAATAAATTTTCCGAGGAAAAATCAACAAAGGAAAAAACAAATATTGCGAAATTCTAACAATAAATAATTTTAAAATATCACAGTACATTTTTCGTGCAATTGTTAACTTTTTAAGAATTTTTTTGGTAAAAAACCTTTGCAGTAATAAAACACAATTTAATTTTTTTAAGAACATGACCTTTTCGCTAATCTAGAGCATTATCAACTGATAATAGAAACTTAAATTGTTGAAACTTTGTATGATTCAAGAATGTTTTTTCACTAACGACCTGGGTTTCAACAAGATTTGATGATGGTATATCATTTATTATCTGAAAAATAATTATTTAGCGCAGATGAAGTATTGATGGAATTGGAATTTACTTGGTAGAACTCCATTATAATGCGGTGAAGAAATAACAATGTATTTTAGTCCTACAAAAATTAAAAGATTTATTCTTATGAGGGCGTAAGCCGAAATACCTATATATTTTATGAATTTTGTAGAATTGAAATACATTGCGATTTTTTCAGCGGATAAATGTGTTTAATTAATATGTCAAAATATGGAGTATCACACCCGAATGATTAAGATGCTGAAAGGCGAAACTCCGATCGTAAGTGACAAAGATGCGGAATTGTGCAAAGTTTCAATTATTCAAATTTATTACTACAAAGCAAATGGTTTATGAACATAAGTTCAAAGGTCATCAAAATATTTTTTTTTTTAGACAGCAAGTAAATCAAATTAAAGTCTATGATAAAAGAGACAATTGTTATAAATAAATTCATTGACAGTCATTTATAAAAATGATATAATATGATATATTTTTTTCAACAATACGTTTAATGATCAGGACAAGATGTATTTTAATTATTTTAATCAAAATGCCTTTCTTCCATGAAGTGACATTTAATATATCAAAAGGTTGTTCTTCTTAAATATATATTTAAAATGCGGAAGAATTACTGATTGAATTGGCATTTACATGGTAAAACTACATTATAACACAATTAAATTTGACGATGGCTGAACCGAAATAGCTATTAACTACATCTTATAAAAAAAATTGTAGAACTAAAATATTATTGATTGAATTGGCATTTACTTGGTAGAACTCCATTATAACATGGTGAAAAATAGCAATGTATTTTAGTTCTATTTTTTTTTTACTAGAACTTTACTTGGAACTAAAATACATTGCTGTTTTTTCACCGTGTCAGAAGAATTAAATTTTGGGTAGAGATTAACCAAATCTCTACAGTTAAATGTTTTTGATCCAATTTTTGTGCAGTGTTTCAGTGTAACTGACTTATTTCCAAAATATGGTTATTTTTTGATTTTTTACTCGTATACCGTTTCACTTTACATACAAAAATTATAACAAAGAAAAAACAACATGAAAATAGGATGATCTTTTGATATTTCCAGGAAATGAACTGTAAGCCCAAGGCGATGCCACTCCTTCTGAATACGGGTGGAGCAAATCGTCGCCACAGCCTGCCTTCGTTTCCGCTTCCTGTTCCTGATCGTCTCGCTTCTCTTGCACAGCCTTCCGAGGGTGGGTCAGCCTAATAGCAGCCATGAGGGAGACTTTCGTGGTCGTGTGTTTCATATCGCATCTGACAATGTGTCGACTGGCATCAGGTATGTACTCATTCATCAATTCAAAATATTTTTATTGATTTAATTGTCAATTCCTTTGTAGTAAAACACGCAAGATGACGGCTTTGGAACAGCAAGAAACCGATAGATATCAATTGGCACTCACATGAAATTTTAAGCGAACAGACAAATATAGGTCGGTCGCCGCTCCTCAGACCATTCCGAGGGGCTAAAGCGTTTTGATAATAAGTCGTTTCCGGCTAGTAGTTAAATTTATTGTATGTACCGCCTGTTCGTCTATTTTAAGCTAGGTTGTTAAAACAGGAAAGAAGATGTTTTGTGTACCTTGTCTACACAGCTATATAAAGATAAGCAAATGTACGTTTAAACATAGTTCTGTTGATGGCGTGAGCCGAAATGGCTATCAACTATATCTTATAAAAAAAAATTGTAGAATCAAAATACATTGCTATTTTTCAGCGTGTTAAAAATATTTTTACTCCGATTTTAGCAATTTACGATAACGATTTAGGATACTGGATTGAATTCTAATATAAGTATTTACGTCATGAGATTGTCGATTAATTGAACTGATCTCACGTAAAGGGTACATCAAGGGATATACATATAGTTGATAGCTTTTTTGGCTCACGCTTTCGTTCTAGTTCTGACAGTTTTGACGAAGGCGTAAGTCGAAATAGTTATATCTTATATTTTTAAGAATAAAAATACATTTTTTTTTCACCGTGCCCCTAAGTCTAGGATCCACATAAATATCTGAAATAACTTTCAAAACAATAGATAGATGATAACAACGTCTCCCAATCTTCCAGATTCTTCATTACTATATCCCTTACATGAATAAAATTCTATTATCACCTTATTTCAAAGTTACCCACTATATAGCAAAGATGAATTCGTAAGTTGGAACTGATTTTTGGATTAAATTGAGCTCTGTTAATTCCCACGTCCAGGAATCCAAAAAAAACAAAGTGGCGCTTTTTACAGCACTTTTAAGCATAAAATGAAGCTCTGGTGTAAAAACGGAAGAGAAGATGTATTGTGTACCTTGTCTACACAGCTATATATATATATATATATATATATATATATATATATATATAATAGATAAGTAAATGTACGTTTAAACATAATTCTGACGAAAGAGAAAGCCGAAATAGCTATCAACTATATCTTATAAATTTTGTAGTGCTAAAAGACATTGCTATTTTTTCACCGGGTTATGATTTTATATCTTAAAACCTTCATCTACATCAACTGGGTGGATTTCTAAAGACATATAATTGGCAAATGTCGATGTATTTTGTTTAATCTTAAAACTTCTATTTTAGAAAAATACTCCAAGCTTTGTTTGATGTTTACCAAAGAGAACTTATAAAAAGAAAAAAAAATCAAAAAGTCTAAATGAGATATAATTCTACATTTAATATCCATTGTCTTCGATAAAATGACACAAATAATTGTCATTAAGCTTCACAGTATATCGCCTCTTAGAATTTAAAAATGCTTTTTTCAAAACGACTCCCCAAAGTTCTTAGGTATATAAAAAATAATGATAGCTTTTAAAGTATTTAAAAGTTTATGTAAGACACATTTCGAATTGTACTGCCTTCAATTAGTAAAACAAGCACAACAAAAGTTGTGAACTAATCGAAAAAAACAACATATTTAAATGATATTTCATTAAAAGTAAAGATAAACGGTTTTCGATTTATGCTTGATTCCTTTTTGGTGTTAACTGACACGACTTGGTGGGAAGACATTATATTAAAATAATAAAACACAACATTGAATACTAATTTCGCAGAATAATATTATACAGATCTCAACCGGTTTCGTACATCGCGACCATTATCAGTTGATATTATTCAAAAAATAATACGAGTAAAAATTCAAAAATAATTATCAGGGATACAAAATAAACGGCAGAAGAACTTTAAAAATAATACACAGTATAATTTATACTCAACTAGCTTAATTTTGTGTAATATTCTGTAAATATTATTCTAGTTATTGAGCTGTTTGTTTTGTATTGAAGGTATTTATTAACTCAAAACAAATAAAATAATAATGTTTAATACTCTTTTAACGATTCAATATCAGGATTATTTTCGGTCATTGTTAGCATTATCAACTGATAGAAAACATACTAAAACAAAGCTAGTCTATGCAAAATTTTGAGTTAACAAATAAGGTATACAAAATAATTGATCCAAAATCTAAGACAATAAATTAAAATACACTCTTTTACTTCCATAAGATTTATTTTCTATAGTAAACTAAACATAACTTTCCTATTTCTTAAACAATTTGTTCTGGTAGTTATTGACTAAAAACTCTAAACAAATAGCCTCGTTTTAATTTATACTGCGTCGTTTGATAATTCTAGCGATGACCGAAACCGGTTTTGATGTTGATTACTTAATATTGTGGAAAATTTCGTCAATATTGTGTTTTATTTTTTGAATGTTATGTATAATATTTCCACCAAGAAGTGACAGTTAGAACGCACCGTAAAGTTTTTTGTCTACTATATTGGGACTCAAACGGGTACGATTTATTTTCTCTTGTTCAAGATATTTTTAAAAATATTCTAATCGAAAGAGTAATCGAAGACGCTCATTTTTCACGATTTTGCCTCATACTCCGTCGCCGCAGTCCTGGTTTATTGTTATCGTAGCTGAATATTCAATGATTTTAGAATGTAACGATAGAAAAACTATTTCCCCAGAAAAATGAATTTTTTGGCACAGCGCTTTCCAATTTTCAGTTTTATCTCACTTGATGGTGATTTAGTGTAGCGTGGACAGCCACACTGTCGGAAAACCAGCTATGGTTCACTTTTATTTAATATTTCTGACACGGATATTGCAACTTTGAACTTTCAACTTTATAACGTCGCCATATATTTTGTTGAAACTTTTTTCGGGTGGTGTGCCAGCTTTTTTTATTACACACACGTCTGAGCTTTTTTCATTTGATTTTGTACAAAGAAAATTATATCAGTTAAAAATTATAACACAATTAAGTTGTTTATTTAATATTTATATATATATATATATTCCCCTGTAAAGCAGCATTGCCAAAAAATCACGAATACGACAATCGGGACATTTGCTAGACTCCAAATAATTACTTTATTTAAAAAAAAATCATTTAAAAATAATTGATAGGGTTTTTTTATATATTTTCGCACATATAACATGTTAATTTATGTATTTTTCAATAAATAACATTTACTTGGTAGAACTCCATTATAACACGGTGAAAAAATTGCAACGTATTTTAGTTCTACGTTTATTTTATTAGATAGAGTTGATAGCTATTTCGGATCACGCCATTGTTGAAACTATGTTTCTACACAGCAATATTTAGATAAGCAAATGTACGTTTAAACATAGTTCTGACGATGGCGTGAGCCGAAAAAGCTATTAACTGTATCTAATAAAATAAACGTAGAACTAAAATACATTGCAATTTTTTCAACATGTAATAATGGAGTTCTGCCTAAGTAAATCCAGTTCAATCAATAAACATTATTATTCAATAAAGTCGTATGTAAAATATTAAGTCTGCTAATTTGATATGTGCGAGCGCATACTTACATCGTTTAATGTTGCCAGATTTTTTTAATAAAATGTTTTCTATTATGATTTTATTTTTAATTAGTACACATTACATTTTTGTTTCAAAAAAATGAATATTAAATATTGTATCTCCAATATCAAAGTGGTCGATCGGTATACGAATATAACCTGTTCCAAGATTATGTTTGCTGTGCGAATTTTTTGTTAACCAAGAATTGATTAACCATAAACTTGTACATGAAAATGACATTACGCATCGAGTCAAGAACGCGCCATTTTCAACAATCTGTCCAATGTAAAACTTAGATTATTTTTTCAGATAGAATAAATGGACTCAAAAGATCATTTTTGTTCTGAATATATGTTCGTTGTTCGATTACAAAAATTTTCGTGATAGTGTTCGTTATCCGATTTCTTCGTAGCCCGAACTGTTCGTTTGTTTATGAACCTTTGTATTATAATACGAATGGAGATTGTTCTAGACACACACATTTTCTATCTCTCGTGTAAATATATGATATTTAAAAACTACACTAGAAATATAAAATTTAAAATAACTTTGATTATTCCACGTATTGTGTAACTAACTGTGGCACGTGTTTCGCCTCCTTCAGAGGCATCTTCAGACTTACTACCGCAAAGCTTGCTTAAGTAATGAAGCAAGATTGATTCTAAAATTTTAAATTATGAAACTACACTAGAGATTTATTGCTGGAATAAACATTTTATTTTTACGTATGCCTGATGCCCCAAGGCTACGACAACAAAAAACCATGTTAAATAAAATCTGATATTTTATCGAATTTATAATAACGGTTGTCCGATTTTTTCGCAGTACATGCCATTCGTTAACCGGTTAACTGATCACCCATTGTATTTCAATTAATATGACAGTTAGGGTAATATGTATTTATCCTTTTCAAAATTTCAAAAAAATAATTTTATGTCATAATTCACTAAAGGATTTGACATTTTTTTTTAAATTCAAACATCTAAGTTTTATTGTATTTCGTATGAATTTAATTCAATGGTTTTATTCTAAGAAACTTGTTTTTATCAGTGGTATTTTCAAGTAATATTGTATTAAACGTTTGATTTTGGTAATGAAAGACAACTTTCGTGAGCTTATTTGAAGGTTGAATTTCAAAGACGTCGTTATTTAGAGGTCAAAGCATTGTTTTTTCAAGGTTGAATGTCAGACAAACTGTCTCAAAAAAAATCAACAGCAATATTTAAATGGTCAACTTTAAAGTTGTATGAAAATCTTTGTGTATTTATTTAATCAAATGTTACAATGCGAAAAAGCTAGTGTCATTATTTAAATTTCAACATCGAAATATGAAACAGAACTTATTTACTTATCACAAAAGAGCTTTTAAATGTTTAATAATAAAGTACTGATTTTTTATAGTGAATATGAAGACTCAATTATTCATATATTCAATATTGTTGAAAGCGCTGTACCTAAAATATTCAAGCGAATAGCGCGTGTTCAAAAACACTTGTATAACATATTTGAATTGCTTGAAAAATGATCTTCACATATAAATCGTTGTCATTCTTACAGGGCTTTACACCGCCAAAACTGAGCCTTAAAAAGTTAGGGTTTTTAAGTTATCAAAATTGTATAATACAATTAATAGTATTGATTGAAAGTGCTTGATAGAGTTTCAATATCTGTATGTTTTATTACAAACGACCCGGGTTTCGCCTTTGGCATATTTAGGCATAATATCGCACGAATGCAACAGAATAGATATTTAATAAACAGTTATAATAAAAGGAGTTAGTTACAAAAGATAAACATAGAACTAGACAGGTAGGATCCAAATAAATTTTAATAATAATGATTTTATCACAATAACACCCAATTGCTTGTGATAAAGTTTTTTTACGATATACACTGTTAATGAGTTTTTCATGAAAGTATTTTACAAACAATAATAATCAGCTATCATTAAAATGCAATTGGTTAATTTTAGACTTATAAATACCTACTTCTTTCAAATTGGTGGGTAACAGTGGGAATTTAACATCAGATGCCGTAATACAGGAATTTTATTTATGAGGTTATTGATTTATAGAACTGATCTCATGTATGAGATGTGACAAAGGGAAATCGGAAAGATTAAGCTGGTCGTTAAGAATATAACTTGAATTCAGTAATTGACTTCCGCTTATTTTGAAAATTTTCTTCCAAAATAATTTATGAATCTTTATGTTGTTATGTATTAGCTGAACGCCCTTTTCTGCGTTAACTGAATGTTAAATGAAGAGGCATATTAAAGACAAAACGCTGAAAATCGTACAAAGCTTCAACAATTTAACTTAAAAATTATACGTAAAAAATAATACTTGCAATGTTTCTGTCGTCAAGCTTGTGGAGAATTATAAATGACAAATTATTTTAATAAATAAGACAGCTTAAACAAGAAAGTTTGACACAATAAGTACTTTATATTTTTGTTTGTCAACAATCAATACACTACAATCAGCCGTCTCGACGGTTGAGACTTAAGCAGTCAGATGGTTAATGAAACTCAACAATTGTGGAGTCGATTCAATGATTTATTTATAAACACGATTTTTTAAGGGCAGAAGATCTTATACACAGAGGAAGGCATATTTAAAAAGAATCCTTGTTTGTTTGATCAGTTAAATTAATCCAAATAAATATTTCTTAAAATTTTACTGACGTTTATCAGCGCGAGTTGACAGGAAATATTTTTAAAGCGATAAAAAGCATCATATAAAAAAAAATATTTAGAGCAAAGGCGAAACCCGGGTCGTTAGTGACAAAACATGAGGAATCGTACAAAGTTGTAATAATTCAAATTTGATACTGAAATTTCATCATGCCCCTTCAGTCGATATCATAAAAAAGTTTTTATATAAAATAAAAAATAAGATGACGGATGATGACAGAAGGATGACCGCTTTGGAACAGCTGGAAATCAATAGACATCAAATATCACAAAGGATTCTTAACGAAAAAACTAAGATATGTCGATCACCATTCCTTATCCCTCTTCGGGGTGCTTCTTTGTTTCTGTAATAGACCATTTCCGTGCCATGTGTAAACTTATTAATATAGCCGCCTTTTAGTTTAATTTACAATTTTTAGTTTTATTGCGAGCAAGAAACAAGCTAGGTCGTTAAAACAGGAGAAGATATATTGTGTACCTTTTCTACGCAGGTATATATAGATAAGCGAATGTTCGTTTAAGCATAGTTTTGACGATGACGTGAGCCGAAATAGCTATCAAATATATTTGAAAAAAATTTGTTGTGGAACAAAAATACATTTTTTTTCACCGTGTTACAATCAATAAAAAATAAGATTTATTGTAAATGTGCCGAGGTCCTTAGATGTTATATTGAATTCGAATTGAATTTCAAGCGCTGGCTTGGTCAGGATTTGCGAAGATATTAACCTGAAAGTCAGAGCTTAAAGCTCTCCCATCAGACCACACACAGCAACTTTCCAACTGTTAAAATATAGATAAGCCAAATAAATTTAATTATAAACAGCAAAGAATCTAATTTATAAACTTGTAATTCAAAAACTATAAGACAAATTTGTTAGTTCCTTGAAAATTAAAAACTTCAACGGTACTCTCTTGCCGAGTTGTTTTGATTATATAAGTTTTGCTAATTATAAAATTGCTCGGATTAGAGCAGCTTTATAGTTTAATGAAAACAAACTGGCAGTACCGAAAGTTGAAAAGGTTTTCGACTGATAAGCCAAAATAAATTATTCTATTTAAAAAGCTCGGCGCTGGTAAATTTCCATTCCGTCTTCAGATTAAAATATTTGAGGCTTAAAATTTGAATTGATGCCCCGTTAGATAAAGTGAATTTATCAATAAACTTTTTACTTACATAACTTGAGTTTCCGGTGTTTCATATACAGGTAAGTCACTTATAAAAGCTGTTGTATCTCACTTCGTGAAATTAAAACAGTGGTAGTGAAGCTTTAAGTTTTTTTTTGACAAAACATACCAAATTTGTTATGAAATAAATTTAATGTTAAAATGATTGTACTGTCAACCAAAAAATAAATTGAAAAACAGCACAAAAACAGCATAAAACTTCTTTAGGATTTGCTTTTACTTCATAGAATACTATTAATAAAAAACGCAAATTTAAAATTTTAAAGTTTTTACGAATACCTGAAGATTCCGAAAGGCGAAACCCGAGTCGTAAGTGGACTCGTAAAAAGTTTTAAGAATTCAAATTTGATATTGAAATTCCATCAAGCACGTTCAGATGTATAAATCATAAAGTGTGGATATCATAATATTTACCTCTTCAAGATTTTATTCATTAATGTTTATTTAATTCTTGTTTCTTATTAATATTTATTATAAAAGTTATACGTTAAAGTTATGATGATAAAGTAAGTAAGAAAATATTTGTTTTTTTTTCTTAACTCATCGATTCCCGGAACCATGTTTTAACGTGATACAAGATCCAATGCTTGAGTCCCGGAACCGTGTTTTGACGTGATAGACCGACCCGTCGAAAAAAGAAAAATTAGGGATATCAAAAAAAGTATTTGACAGAGAATTTTAATGTATTTTTATTGTCAAGACTCAAACCATTTCAAATCGGCCATTCAATTAGTTTTATCGCTCATGAAATTATTGGTTAACACAATCTAAAAACACAATCGTTTCCCGTGCAATACAAGACACCAACATTCCCTCTCCTGTAGACGATATAAAAGTGGCACCGAGTCCATTCCGAGGAAAATTTTTGCAATATTCATCAAACAAATTGTTTGGGGATATAAAAAAACAGATGTTGATTTCTATACCGGCAACACAAGAAAACTAGCCCCTATAGCTTGCGAAGTGTGTGCAAACTAACGCAATAAGTGAGGCTCGGTACATGTGTAAACAAACAAAGTGTGGCTCTACATTTGGGGAAGTGTTGACAATTTAACTAATCTTGGGGTAATTATCATAATGTCGTTAAGAATCTCAGAAATCATTTCGTTTGATTAACATAGTTATAACACTTTTAATGAACACTTAAGAAATACGCCATTTGTTCAAAAATGGGCCGGGCGTAGGGGATAGGTTTGCAAAATTTTGGCCGGGGCTGATAGTGTTAATTGGTGTAAGCGTCACGCTAAATTTTTAAACAAAGCTCTGATGATGGCGGAAGCCAAAATGGCCTTCAAAAATTAAAAGCGCTAAACAGATTGAAAGTAATATATTATTTTTGAATATTAAATTTAGTACTGTTATAAAATTTTGTATTTCTTCTTATTTATTAAAATTTAATGGAGTTCTTTGAAATAAAATTCACACCAATTAACAGAGTAATAACTAAAGAAGTATTTTTGCTTGATAGAATTTCAATATAAAATTTTACTTGTCAGTTATGTTGCATCTGTGTGATAGAATGTCTGAAAATCCCGAAAAGCAAAACCAGGGTCATAAGTGACAAGCATGTGTGTCCAATATTTAAAAAAATCAATTAAATAAACTATAATAGTAAGAAGTCTTCTTGTAGTGTTGAATGTATTGTATTGAATAATTTGTAGTGTTTTTACGTAACTAAATGTTTCAATATTTTAAAATTATTATAATCGAATTCCACACATTACAGTTCAATAAATAAAGAAAAAACAAAATTCTTTACAAATACAGTTTTGTAGAGCCTAACCATTCCACAATTTTAGAAAAATGTAATAGATTTCCACCAAATGATTTTCAAAGTTTGTCATTTTTATTTATAATGTTGCTGTGTGAATAAATACTTTGATAATTTTATAATGGAGTTTCATCTAGTGAGTATAAATTCGGAATATTTTTTTTTTAAATATAATAGAATATCTCTCTACTTTAATTATTGTAATTGTGTCTTCCTTAAGCGAACACAATCTTGGTTTTACAATAGTCTCTCTACAACAATCAATGCTATTAGTTAAAGAGTGAAATTGTCGTGTGCCTGGAATACGTCATCAAATGCACTACAAGAGTTTCCTTAATTGCATCTTTTGGCTGCAGCAAAGTGCACTGCACTTAATGGTTTCCTATTGTTGACCAGTGGTACTCGTCCATCAGCTGAAACGAGGTCAGTTGCAGCTTGCAACTGCTGCACAAAGACGAAATGCACTTTATATAATCATTATATGGAACTATAATTAAGAACGCTGAACATAGAAAATAAATCAACGTTTTAATTTACGGTATCGACTGATTGTACTTGAAAGAATTTCTGATAGTGCCTGACAGAACTTCATACAAACTAAATAACTTATTTAATAATATAATAATTTTACTGTTTTATTATATCAAAAATAAAGAGACTCCAGTTAAGCTCATAACATTAAAATAAAGTTGTTTTAACACGTCAATGGCACTTCATCCATTTTATAAATTTAGCAATATAAAAAAATATATCTGAAGATTAACCTCGTACCTCGAGGTACGAGTTTAATTCATTTCGTACTTTTGCTCGTATTTGCTCAATTTAATCGATCATATTCACACATATAATTGAACTTATCTCATATAAGGGACTTAACAAAGGGGATTTGGGAAGATTAAGCTAAATATAAATTGAATTTAGTAATTGACCTCTATTTTATGATATCGACTGAAGGTGCTTAATGGTATTTCAAAATCAAATTCGATTTGTTACAACTTTGTACGATTCCATATGTTTTGTCACTAACGACCCGGGTTTCGCCTTGTCAGTTCTGTTGCATCCGTGTGATAGAATGCCTGAAGATGATGAAAAGCGAAACCGGGGTCGTTTGTGACAAAACATGTGGAATCGTACAAAGTCGTTACAATTCAACTTTGGCCTATATTTATTTATAAAATCTCCTGATAAAATAATTTATGATCCTCAATGTTTTGATGTAAAAATTGAACACCTTCATCAGCGTTAGTTGAATATTATTCTGATATTAAATGGTTAGCAAATATACAAGTATCTTTATTATTACTGTACAAGTATCCTTATTTAATCTAAAGTCACTTATGTGCTCTGAAATTCTAATGTTAAAAGTATGCATGGTTTTACCCACGTAAAAATGTTAGCATTCATGACACTGCAATTTATAACTGCTAGACCTATTGTTAAAATTTTATGGAAACAACATGTGGAATCGTTCAAAGTATTAATTGTTTCATACATAATAATTATTATATCCAATACGGTTCTGTATGTGACGAAACAATATTTCAATACAGTAGTTGAAATAATTCATTGGTTTTTTGTCGTAAAATAATAATGTTCCATTAAAAACTTACCTAACTTTATGGCTGCACCACTGCCTGATAAACGACTGTTTGATTGCTTCGAGCGAAATTGCTAGAAAGGGTCGTAGCTTACCATATTCGAACTTCAATATCGCCCAAATTAAATTCCAATGGATGAATTGATTTAGAATGATTCTCGCAAACGCGTCAAATCACCGGTTGCCAACCGCGAAAAAAACTATTTATAAAAAAACAATATTTCAATATATCTTTTTGGACATAAAATGTGCCTAACATCTTAATAAACTTTTATACGAAATAATTAATAGTACATATCTAAAGTTAAGCATTGATATATTTGACTTTTGATTAACAGCATTCGCTTCCACTCGTCCTTCCGAACAGTTTGATTTGCAACACGACGTGTTTTGATGAAGGCATCCCAGACATTTTGAAAAAAATGTTTTTTTGACATAACTCCCCCAAATGATTTACGATCGTCCTAAAACAAATATATAATGTAAATACTATAGCCCCATTAAAAAATAAACAATTAAGGCAAAAGAGTTAGCTGTCAAAATAATTGATATATATATAATTTATTTTTAATAACATTTACGTTATAAAAAAAAAAACAGAGAATACACCAAACCTTATTTTTTTACTAATAAATGTATTTAAAGTAGAAATTTGCCAAGCAAAAATCGAACAAGACCTCTACTTTAAAACATTAAAAAAATATAATATTGAGAGTATTTGGATTGGCATTTACTTGGTAGAACTTCACTATAACACGATGAAATAGTAGCAATATATTAAAGTTCTACAAAATTTATAAGGTTTATAGTTGATAGCTATTTTGGTTGTGACCATCTGATCTAATATATATGAAGTAAGATTCTAAAGTATTGTTACGCCCTCATCAGAGCTGGTTCTATAGTTTTAATAGCTCTGATGAGGGTGCAAGCCAAAATATCTATCAATAATATGTCTTATAATTTTTTTAGTACTAAAATACGTTGATATTTTTTCACTGTATTGTAAGGAACTCTACCAAGTAAAGTCATTCAATCAATATCCAATAATTATGGCTTAATTCATAACGGCTTAGTAATAAGGAAATTAATTAACCAGAAAGTTTTATATTCTTGCGTTATTTTTTTCCTTATCAAAATTATGTTTGAAAATTTGTTTATGATGAAATAAATAGTTTTTTTTTTTGTTAATGTTTCATAAATTGCTCGCGTGTCACTAGTAGCGTACGCCTGCTTTAGACATGATAAATTGAATGTTGATGAATTTATCAAAAGCGAAAAACTAAAACGCGATATACTAATTTGTATCTCGGCCACCATGCCTCACAATGCCGGCAGACCTTGTTATCAAATTTCATTATAAACCAAGGTTAACTGTCTGAAACAGGGGTGGGAAACGGTACGTCAAAAATCAATCATTTTCGTTGAAAAATATCTCAAAATTATTAACGGGTACAAACACAACATTTACAAGACCATTTCCACAGTTTTCTATCATTAGGTCGAGCTTTGCTTACGCGAGTATTATCAACCATTATAATTCAAATTAAATCAATGCAATTATATAAGAACATTGGCTTATTCTTATATGACACAGAACATTATTTTGAAGATTTTATATGTAAATATTATTTATTTTTCACAATAGTATAAAACTATGTCTACAGTATTAATTGTACTTATGTACATTAATAGATTTACGTTAATTTTAATGTGTTAACAGTCACTTCTTGATGGAAAGGTATGATATTTTTATTAATAAATACTCATTTAAAAGTGATTATTTCCACAATATATTTAATGATCAAAAACGGTTTCGTTCATCGCAGGCATTATCGACTGTTGAGTATTATAGTCAGTTTATATTCAAAAATCTAAGTTTCAATTCAATTCCATATTTTTTATCACGACTCGGATTCGCCTTTCAGCATCTTCAGGCATTTAATTTCTAGTCTTATTTTATCTAGTTTAATTTATTGTGTGTCACTTCTACTAAATCGGTGCGATTGATTGCCTGAAGATGCCGAAAGGCCAATCCGAGGTGGTTAGTGACAAAACATATAGAATCGTACATAGTTTCAACAATTCAAACCGAATCTAAATATTATCTACATTTATAATATTATTTGGGTGTAGGATTCAGGTGCTTGATGGAATTTCCATATCAAATTTGAATTGTTTAAGCTTTGTACGATTAACGTCAGTTCTGTTGCATCCGTGTGATGGATTACCTGAAGATACAGAAATGCGAAACCAGGGTCGTAAGTGACAAAATTTGTGCAATCGTACAAATTAAAAAAAATCAAATTCATATTAAAATTTGATATTATAAAAATACGTTTTTTTAAAAATTATTTCCACAATATATTTTATGATCAGGATCGGTTTCCCTCATAACGGTCATTATTAACCGGATTTGATTATAAAAAAGTAGAAATTTTATTTTTGTATCATTTAGTTATCATTTCATTGTAGTATGTTTTATTTACTTGCTTATAAAACCATTGGTTTTATACACCTGGCAAATATTAACTAAAAATCTTGTTAAAACAGCCTCTTTTTATTTTCTATTGTCGATAATACTAGTGAAATTGTCTTTTGTTATTTAATTACATATTGTTTACATAATCAGATTTTTAATTTGCTGTATACATTCACTCGTACACGATTTTTTAAGTCCGAACGAAGAGAGGAATGTTAGTTTAGTGTCTAATTCTCTTAGAAGAGAGAAATGTTAAG
Organism: Himalopsyche japonica; assembly: GCA_028555115.1. Classification (NCBI taxonomy): domain Eukaryota; kingdom Metazoa; phylum Arthropoda; class Insecta; order Trichoptera; family Rhyacophilidae; genus Himalopsyche; species Himalopsyche japonica. The sequence continues at coordinate 160,716 of JAHFWJ010000754.1, read as the reverse complement.
CGAATGATTTTACAATGGGGAATCGTAAAAACCAACTAAATGTTTTTATCTTTGTTGTTTGTTTTATTGTTAGATGTACTTAGTTTGATGTTTCTCTCTCTTTTTTGAGAAATACATACAGAATAACTTCGGATAAAGTTAGCAGAATTTGAATCAAAATCTCCATAGCCGAGCACAATTATAACTTATAAATTAGCTGTTTTAACGTGTTTTTGTTGTTGTTAGAAGATGTTAAATATAGTGGATCATAGGTTAACAAACAGTTCGGACTGCGAGCAAATTGTACAAAAAATACTATAATGAAAGATTTTTGATAGTGAATGAAGAAACACCTATTCGGATAACGAATTAAAACGATCTTTCTAATTCACTTATTCCATCTGTAATAAAATAATGATCGGTTTACGAAAAGTTTGGTTTGGGAACAAATCGGAAAATGAACACGGTCACGAAAGATTTGTGTTGGTTAAATTGACATTTACTTGATAGAACTCCATTATAACACAGTGCAAAAAAAGCAATGTTTTTTATTCATAAAAAAATTATATGGTATATTATAGTTGATAGCTATTTCGGCTAACGTCCTTTCCATTATATACCTTTTGTATAACTAATAAACATTATTATTTTTTCATCGTTTTAACGATTTTTAAATTCGGACAACGAGCACATATTCGGAAAACGAACTATAACGATATTTTTAGTCCACTTATTTTATCTGTGAAGCTCGGTTGATCGTTTAACGAACATTTTGGATAGCGAACCTAGTCTTGAAACAGATTACGTTCATTAACCAATCACCCACTGTATTTATAACTTTAAAGATTTTTAATGTTTTAAAATTTGAATGGTAATAGATTGAAAATATATTGAATTTACTAACGGAAAAACCGTCCCATTAAATATGGATTTTTTATCAATTTATTTTCTTTGTTAACACTATCCCATCATTTTGCTCCTAAACGCCCACAATTTAGGTCACACCAGCTTGACATATTTTCCAATAAGGTTTTTTTTTGAGCTTTTTTGTTGTTTGGCAAAAAAGCGATTTTGATTACAGGTGCCTCGCTGTTTTATTTGAAGCATACCGAGTTAGAAATTTTCAAAGAGCTTTCTTATAAAAGCGGGTGTGAAATCATCTGATGTAATCGCTTGTTCAAAGGACAGTGTAACTGTAGTGGCGTTACTAACATAATTGATTCGCAAATCCTTGTTTTATTTTTTTAGAAGGGATGGATAATTTTTGGTCGGTAAATGTAGAAATAAAACACAAGATTCTAAGCCGCTGCTTGGCAATTTTTTAAATGCTACCGTCCCTAAACATGAAAAAAATAATCCGCGGCCGTTAAAGTCAATAAGTATCGAAAACAAAACGCAATATTCTAAATCAGTGTTATCCAAACTTTTTTATGCCACGGTCCCCTAAATCTGAATAAAGTAATTCACGACCGGGGAAGTCATGGGATATTAAAAAAAACACACAATATTACAGAGCAGTGCTTTCCAAACTATTTATGCTAAAGCCCCCAATATGAAAAAAATAGTCCACGGCTGGGGAGGTCAATAATTATTGAAAACCAAACGCAATATTTTAAATCGGTGCTTCCCAAACTTTTTTATGTCGCGGACCTTTAAATCCGGAAAAAATTATCATTAATTAATTATCATATCAAATTGTTTAAACAAGTTTTTTGGGTTGAAATAACAACCCAAAAAACTTGTTTAAACAATTTTACGTACACACGTTTTGATCTTGTTAAATATATGATGCAGAAATCGATAGTTTATAATTTCAGTCAATCGCCGATAGTTCTAATAAGAATTCCATTGTATAAACTGTCAATTATTTTTTTGAAAATGTTCTTATTTAATTTTTTGAAACATATACCGTTTGAACATTTTTTTGAGCTATATTTATTTTTTAAACGATAATCTTTATTTTAATTAATTTACTACATTAACTGAGGGTGCTTGATTAAGTTTCACACATTTCTACATACATTTCTAAATGTTTTGTAACTCTTGACCTGGTTTTAGCTTTTGAGTACCTTTATGCATCATATCAAACGGATTCGATAAATCATGTCAATTCATTGCATCAGAGCGCCTAATGATGTCGGAAGGTAAAACACTAGCCGATATATCGTTTGACAAAAATAAACCAAACTGACGGTATATGTATTGATTGTGTTTCTTCAAAGTATAATTGGTTATTTAGTTTTTTTAAGTCTCTAATTATCAATGAAAATTAAAGTTATAGAACCTCTGCAAAAATACTTTTTGCTTTAAGAATCGTTACTGTAACATTAAACAATGATGCTTTTTTGTCATCAATTGTGGTGTCAAATGTTTGCATTGATTAAATTCAACAAAAAACAAAAATATAATGATTGTTTGTTTGTGTAAAATTTTTTACATCTACAATCAACTCGACTCGAGAAGACTTAAATTAATTAAAAGTGAACATATAGAGCCTGCTATGTCGTCAAATACGATACAAGAGCTTTCATGAAAGCTCAAAAAGCTTTCGGAGACAGTCTAAACACTTAAAACAAATGAGACGAAGATAAACATATAAATAATGTGGAACGAATCTCTTTGTAAAGAACGACAATTTTACATGATTAAGTAGACGACTTTCTTATGATAACTTACTAATATACAATATTAAAATGAACTTTAAACACTTAAAAATGTTGTAAATCGATATAGGTATCAATTATTGACCGCCTAAGTCAAGAGTTCATAAACTATTTCTTCAAAAGAACCGTTTTGAAATCGGAATATATAAAATATATTTAATAATACATTTTCTTTAAATTTTGATTAATAGTTTACACTACAAAAATATATTTTTTCTACAATATAATAACATTTGAATGTGTTAACTTTCACTTGTTGATGGATAAGCATGATATTTTAAATAATAAAAACATATTTTTTAAGAACATATTTCCAAAACTTATTTTACGATCAGAACCGATTTTGCTCGCTGTAAGCATTATTAACTGATAATTGCAACGAGCGAAACCGATTGCCATCATATTGAGAAAATAAGTTATTTTTTTAAATTATTTAAAATATGTTAACTGTATACTGACTGTCAATTTAGATACCGTATTCCCGCTTGCGGAGCTCCATGGCTAACTGTTTGAGAACCACAGCTTTAAAGAATGAAGAAAAAATAAATATTCGTTAAAAAAATTAAAAATTTAAATAATTTATTTAATTTTGATTGAAAATATGTTTTATTGAAGTGAATGGTCGTTTTTTTTATAAAGAGTAAAAGAGCTATAGAATTTTCTTTTATGCTGTACGTAGAAATGGAGTGGTTAAAAAACAGGACAGTATTGTTAATTTATTGCCCCTCTCAACAGATAAGGGCCGCAGTGAGGGTGGGACGCTCTCCAAGCGGGAGCAAAAGTTGGTCCCTCTCTCAGTAATTCCGTAATGCGAATACTTATTAAATATCCCTTCGCTGGTAAGTTGGGTTCGTTCACTTTTCTTTGTGCTAATTAGAAAACTTCCAGAGGCATCTTTATTGTTGAGCGATGTCGGCCGTTCTAGTGTATTCTCCCTCGATTAAACTATTTCAAAAAGCTATCACAAGCCAGGGCCGGATTAACTTATTTCAGAAGATTAGACACAGCGGAACCTCCGTGCGGGTGAAACATTCGTTTCAATTTTGCAGGCTGAAAGATTTAATCCGAGAATCGAGGACTCGAAGAAATTGAATATAAGACAAAACGATGAAATGGTTCAAAATTATTTGAGCCATTTCATAAGATTGTCTAAAATTTTTGATTTAGTTTGTTTAGAGCTGTAACAGATAAAAATGCGCGGTGTTATAACACTTTAATCATTAACATAATAAATTAATTAAAAATTTGACGAGATGGTTATTTGAAATAAGTGCATTTAATCCTGACGAATATTAAATGTTATTCTATGTAATCGTTGCAAATTTATAATATTGACTGTGGGTGTTTGATGGAATTTAAATATCAAATATAAATTGTTAAAATTTTTTACAATTCTGTACTTTTTATCATTAAAACTCTGGAGTCCTCTTTTGGCATCTTCATGCATTTCATTACACAGATGCAACAGAACTCACTGGAATCGTACAAAGTTTCAATAATTAAAATTTTATATTGAAATTCCATCAAGCACCTTCGGTTGATATCATAAATTTTACTGATTTCACATGTTTTTTCACTCACGGGTTTCGCTTTTCGGCATCTTCAGGCATTTTGACATATGGATGCAACAAAAATGACTGGAATCGTACAAAGTTTCAACAATTAAATTTGAAATGAAAATTCCATCACGACCCCTCAGTTGATGTTATAAAATCATATTAAATATTGCTGTAAAGTTAAATTATTAAAATTGTTTACATTGAACACAAGACAGAATAAGAAAGGTAAAACTGTTCGTTAAAAAAGACAATTAGCTTAATTGAGCACTTTTTATTCCTAAATTTGTTTTTGTGTAATAGAATTTTTGTGTCCGACAATTGACAATTGAAATAATATAAGTTTTAATTTGAATTTGTTGAAATGGCATTTACTGGGAATTATAATACGGTGAAAAAACAGCAACATATTTAAGTTCTACAAAACTTATACGAAATATAGTTGATTGCTATTTCGGCGTACGCCCTCAACCAGAATAACTATCACTTCAAAAAATGTATAAAATAAATTTGCCACCTTTAAAAATTTATTGCCACAATATAAAACTATGATGTTTGAATAGAGGAGAACATGTATTGTGTACTTTTTCTACACAGCTATATAAGGTTGCAGAAATGTTTAAACACAGTTCTGATGAAGGTGTAGCTGTAATAGCTATCAATTTTATTTCAGAACTAAAATATACTGCCATTTTTTCACCGTGTTTCAGTTAGAATATTATATTTATTAAAAAAAATAATGTTAGTTTTTGAGAATTCGTGATTGTGCAAGAGGACAAGATAGAATTCTTTAATGTAGTCATTCAAGGAACTGTTTGAAGATTGGGAACGATAGCATTGTTATCGTCATTTCGGCATCATTCTAACTTTTATCGCTTTTTCTAATTGGCGTATTACTACAGTAATTAGTGAAACGAATTAAGCCAGGGGTCGATTAATTTCTTGTAACCTTGTGTAATAAAACGGTGTTGCGGAAAGGTTGATAAAATGTTGAATAGCTGCGACTACAGTACAGTTGTATTAATTAAAACTGTGAACAAATTAATTGATAATGCACTTATAAACTTTTGAAGTGTTAATTGTCACTTCTTGATGGAATGACATTATTTTTTTATTTCTTACGTACACGTTACAAAAATTACAAATACAATTTTAATTAACTTTGCAACATCAAATATATTTCAAAAAATAAAGGGATAAATAACAATTGAAAAAAAACATGAACGTCAACTACGCAAGCTCATGCAATATCTACTTAAATATATTAAAAACTATTATAGTATTTTTTTTATGCTATTAATTGTCACTTCGTGATAGACATGCATTATATTTCAATCAATTTTCAGTTAATTAATTAATTATTATTAATAGCTCGCTATGATCGAAACGACGTCCTGATCATAAAATATGTTGTGGAAATAAATACTAAATATTTTTTATCTATTTTAACTATTTTTAATATGTATTTTAATAGTATTCGTCTGAATTCACTCTATTACGCATAAAATATGTTGACATTCGAAGTAGTGTTGTCATCTCAATTGGTAGACTGGACACTTTGCAAAAAAGAAATAATTTCTCAAAAAATTATCCGGAGCATACAATTTAATATTATCGAGGATGATATACTTCTCATTTTGGCCTCGTATAAGTCAAAAGAAATATGTGGCGTGGTACATTTCCCTTCGAGTTTTCAAACTATTAAAAGTGAGCATTTTTAAAAGGAAGTCAGATTAATAGAGTCATTGATAGTATACATATGTTCTCAATTAAAGAAGTCTCTTCATTCCGGAATATTTATAAAATTATTAACATTTTACTTTTAAGCTATTATAATTTAAATTATTTGTTTTAACATTGTATGATTTTCTGTAAATTGTATCTTAGCTCTTGGACCCATGGGTTTTGTGTACCTGCTACCTTGAACTCAAAAATGTTGTATAAATACACTCGCTTGGAAATTGTATTCTATCAGTTGATAATGCTCGCGATGAGCGAAACTGATCTTGATCAAAAAAAAATATATATATTGTGGAAATAAGTACTAAAATATTAGCTTTTATTGTTTAAAATATTATGACACGGTGAAAAAATAGCAATGTATTTTAGTTCTACAAAATTCTTTTTTATTAATTAAAGAATTTTGTAGAACTAAAATACATTGCTATTTTTTCACCGTGTTATAATGGAGTTCTACCGAGTGAATGCCAATTCAATCAATAAAATATTATGCCTTTCCATCAAGAAGTGACATTTAACATATAAGAAGTAATTTTTTGATATTCTTAACTTCTCGTTCTCAAAATATTTAGAAATTTAAAAGCGTATCAAAATAAGACTAATAATTATTTAAAAAAGATAGTTTGATTAAATAAAGAATAATTTTCATGGGATATTTGGTTCAATCCATTTGTTTTTTTTTATTACAAGCGAAAGTGGTGTTTGATATATTATTAAAAAAATAATATTTTGTTAATAATATCGTTTAAAAGTCTTGTTGGTAGTTAGGGGTAGAATGTATGCATGGCGTTACGTAATTACTCAGGATTTCAGTTAAGCAAATATGGTCTTGTGATGAGAAAAGCGAGCCCAGCTGTTATACAAATTCTCATTTGTTTTACGAAAAATCTCTCGGAGCGCGTAAGTATTTTATTAAAATCGTTATTCATACTTATTTAAACATAGCAACAGCAAGATTGAAAATCTTTAGGAATAAAACTGTGTACATTGCATGAAATAGATGTACGTATGTGATAAAGCGCCTTGAAGCAAATATACAAAGAATCATATCATATGGGAATGAAAATCAAAGAGATATGACTTCAGCTTTTGGGAAATTTAAATTGTACGCGTAGGCTGGAATTTGAAAAGGGTTATGTGAAATAAGTTCTATAAACTTTTGAATTTCACAAACGTATGTTTTAGGTAGTTGGGAATAGGGCTGCCGTACCGGTACTACAAACGTAACCATCGGTATTAAAATAATATAACGATTTCTGTTTAAGTTTAAAATAATAAAAATACATTTTTTATTAATATTTTCCAATCAATTTGTTATAAAAAATGTCTTTTATAGAAAGAATACCATTTTTTGATGGAAAGGCATGAGATCGAAAGTAAAACAAACATTTTTTTTATCATTTTCACAATATATTTTATGATCAAGACAGATTTTGCTCATCGCAAGCATTATCAACTGATAGATAAAAATTACAATGAATCCAATTTATACAAATTTAGAGTTTATAATCATCAGGGATATAGAACCAAAGGTTTAAAAACTTAGATAAACAATTCATTTGTAATCATACAATATATATATAATATTCGTTATATTCGTTATACTGACGACACAGTCATTCTTACGGACGGCATGGAAAGCTTGCAAAAATTAATCGATAAAGTTAACGCGGCTAGTAATAACAGTGGGTTAAGAATGAACGCAGCGAAGACAAAATGATTATTACCAAAAATAAAAAACTGGAAATGCCTCCCATGCCACTAAAAATAAATGATAAAAAAATTGAACTTTTGAATTTAGGATGCTGGCTGAACGACCAATGGGACCATTCACAAGAGATTAAAATCAGAATAGAGATGGCACGAAACGCTTTCTTCAATATGCGTGATCTCCTCTGCAATAGAGATTTCAATCATGACCTAAGGATGAGAATTCTACACTGCTACGTTATATCAGTACTTCTTTATGGGGTCGAATCCTGGACTATGACACAAGCCACAGAGAAAAAGCTAGCAGCATTCGAAATGTGGTGTTTTAGGAGAATTTTAAGGATTCCCTGGGTGGACAGAGTCAAAAATGAAGAAGTATTGAAACGAATGAAAAGAAAACAAGAGGTATTAAGCATTGCGAAGCGCAGAAAACTCGAAAACCTGGGTCATGTGATGAGAAATCCGAAATATGAAATCATACAGCTCATAGTGCAGGAGAGAGTACAAGGGAAAAGAAGCGTTGGTAGATGACACATCTCGTGGATGGGTAATCTTTGTGAATGGTACCAATGTGACTCCACAACACTTTTCAGGGCAACCATGGATAGAGAGAGGGTATATACCATGATATCCAACCTTCTACGAGGAAAGTAATAAAAAGAAGAAGAAGAATATATAATATTTGTAATATATCCATTGCATCAGTTAATAATGTTTGCGATAAGCAAAAGCGGACCCGATCGTGAAATATATTGTGAAATAAGTACTACAAAGTTTTTATTAAATAAAATATCATGCCTTTCCATCAAGAAGTTACAGTTGAATTAATTTTTAATAACATTTAACGAGATTTTTATATCGAATTGATTAGCCTTAATGCCTAAAATAAAGTTATTTAATTATTTTTTGTACCATTACGTAAAATAGCGCTATCATTTTGCGTTGTGAAAATCGGTATTTTAGTTTTATAGCCGAAATATTGGGATTTTGTTATCAGTAATACCGGAAACGCAACCCTTAGATGCGATATGTGATTTAGTTCTGCAGCAAGTTTTGTACGGCGTAACTAGAAATTTTGAAATATTGACGTAAAATAACACAATCACTTTTAGATTTGCTACTGGGTTCCGTTTCATTTTTCAGGCTATAAGTCGAAATTCATACCGATGTGTTATAACATTTTCTTAAGTATTAATCCCAGAACCTTATAATAAAAATATATCAATGCATTATAAAATTATTGATGCATTGTGTTATATTATTTATTAAATATTTAAATGCAGGTTAGTTTGATAATAATAATTTCCTATTCATTATTTTTGTTAATGAGTTCTTCACGATTGTTTCTGAACTGTTAATGAAGAATTGATTGGTATTTATTTTGTTTGAAAATTATTAATACAAAATTGTCAAAATTATATTTGTTAATTAATTAAATTTACTTAGATTTATATTGTATGATTACCTGTGATTCTTTTTCTCTATTCTTGAACCATTGGTTTTGTATAACTGCTGATAATACCTACTCAAAATGTTGTATAAATAAGCTTGTTTGTAATTTGTATTATATATTATCAGTTGACAATGCTCGCGATGAGAGAAACCGGTTACGATCAAATATATATAGTGGAAATAGCACTAAAAAAAATTTTTTTTAATAAAAGAAAATTATTTTTGACCAAGAAGTGACAGTCAATAACTTGAAAGCTATTACTAAATATGACCCAATTGTTATATTTTATATACAATTGTAATTACTGTTAAGTATATGAATAAATTAATAATTAAAAACACATTTTAGCATGAATAAATTGATTTTTACAGAAAATCTACAGTTCTGCGATTAAATTATTAATTTAAATTTGTAGTTTTGTCACAGTAAACACCAGGTCTGTAGAGACGTTAAAAAAACCATAACACTGACTCTGACAGTTTAATTTTGTCAGATTTCTTCCTAACTTAACTGTTTATGAGCATTAATGTTCAGATTGACCAGCTAATTCGGTAAATTGTTCATTGAGATATTTTTCAAAATCGTGTTATCAAAATCAATCGCAATCAAAAAAGTAGTTAGGTCGTTAATTTTTAAACAACTCCGTTTCTGACTTCGGTTATAGACGAATTGCCTTCACGACTACGATTCCAAATCCACAACACTGGTTAAAGAATTAAAAATGGAAACAGTTAAAATAGAACATTTACATCAGTCAAGGTGTTAACATAGTTTTATAGAAATTGGGTATTTGTAATGATTGAAGTTATACTAAGTGTGTTCAGAGTTTGAAGAAAACTTGAGGTATGTTTGAAGAATCTTTATAAATTGCGGATTTAATAGTAGTTCACAATGTCACATCGAGATATGAAAACTTCCCCTGCTGCTCCGCCCGGGTGAGCTTTTAAACGAGAAAACTTTTATTGTGGAGGTTGGCGGTCTTGCGACGAGAGGAAGGCTTTTAACATTATACACGAAATGCGGTAAACCCGTCTAGGTGATTCTTGATATTATCATATTGTCATAAAAGTGACTTGTTACTCCTGGGAAATGTATATATTTAATTTAAACAGTTTTGGAACCGGCGGCAGTGAAATGTTTATTTATTGTTGAAGTTTTGGAAACTTTTAACAAGCGTGGGATAAAAAGATAGTAAGCTTTAATAGGTTCATCTGGTAGAAATTAAAGTGAAATTATAAAAAGTCATGATTTTTTGATCGTTTGACAATTAACAATTTTTTTATTTTTTTTAATGCACAGTTTATTGATTAAATTAGCATTTACTTGGTAGAACTCCATTATAACACGGTGAAAAGACAGCAATGTATTTTAGTTTTACAACATTTAAAGATACGTCAGAACTACGATCTCTGAGTTTTGTAGAAAGTTTTGAAAACCAAATGTTTTGATATTGTCACTAAGGCTTTGATGGCATCGGAGTCGATAAAACAAGCGATTCCGACTACTTCTTCGATTAAACGATTTTGAAGAATATGACATCGAATATTTTTCCGGATCGATTGATTGATTTTTAAATTAATGCGCATAAATAGGGAAGTAGGTAAAAATCTGACCATTTTTTTTAGTCACTTTTAAAGGGTTCTTCTTGATAAAAAGGCATGCTATTTAAAAAAAAAACATTTTTTTAAATATTATTACGGTTCCGCTCATAGCGAGCATTATCAAATGATTTTTTTAATTTATGATATCGACTGAAGTTGCTTCATGGAATTGATGGAACCTTGTACGATTCCACATGTTTTGTTACTAACGACAAGTTCCATTGCATTCGTGTGATAGAATACCTGAAGATGTCGAAGGGCGAAACCCGGATCGTTAGCGACTAAGCATGTGGAATCGTACAAAGTTGTGACAATTCAAATTTGAGTGTTTATATTCGGAGTCGTGTACGTTTATTTAGCGATTCCACAGCTTGATGTTATTATCTTCTATTATATTAGTGACCGCTATTAACACACTGCAATCAGCCGTTTGAACAGTTGATACGATAACAGTCAAAGGATTAAAATAGATAAAACAAAGCGTCAGTTAGTCGTAAGGTTAATAAACTTTAAATGGTCTCTGTTTCATAAAATACGATAATTTTACAACCAAAGTTCAGTCACAGTGACATAATTCATGATCAAAGAATAGGAAAACACTATTATTAACGGTAGAAATATCACCTTACGTCACACTGGACCCATTACTTTGTCTTTGTTGACCCTGCTGCCCTCACTCGACCATCAGTGTTTCTTTGACTACATCTGGTGGTCTCCTACCCGCGCATTAATGTTCCCTAACTACCCCCTAGCTGCTAGACTACCCATTGATGTATATAAACTTCTCCCGTGTTACTGTATACGTATCATTGATGTATCCGGTACTTTCTCACCCACCCCTCACTATCTCATTGATGTTTCTTCAACTGCTCTCTAGTTCTCACTTACTTTCGCGTACCTTTTCTGCCAGTGGGGTAGTTTTTTCAACAACCTTCATAAATAATTTCCCATTTTTAAATACGAGGTATTTTTTTGAAATGTTAAAATATTGTACGATTCCACATGTTTTATCACTAACGACCCGGGTTTCGCATTTCGGCATCTTCAGGCATTACATCACACAGATGCAACTGAAGTGACGTAAAATAAACAGTTATCATAGTCTATTTACCAACGTTATTAATTACAGGAAAACATTTACCCCAAGGCAAGCAGTAACTTGCATCGTAAAAAATTTCAGTAATTCAAATTTGACAATTGAAAGAACTTTACCTTGAATTTATTGTCGGTGAGTAGTTTCCTATAACGCGGTATTCTTATAGCGTTTTCTCAATCTCTACGCTATAGGAGGGGGATAGACTAAAAATTTTATGCCAATTTTATTAAAATAAAAAAATCTTTTTTAACACAGATGTGGCCAACCTTTTAACATTTTTTTGCTCAGACCTAATAATAAGCACTATACAATTCTTAAACCGTTTCTACCTTCTAACAGTCACGGTTGAGGTTGGAAAATAGGGACAGGGATAGAATTTACTTCGATTGAAGGAGGAAAAAAAATCATTTAATTTAATAATCAACTTCAGTTAAAACGAGAAATGGAACACGAGGTTTTGCGAGGCTTCCATGAATAACATTGTTTTGATAACTTCAAACATACCACGCTTGATTGCTCGCCGCTTTGTCACTATCATTCATAAGCACGTTGTATCTTACACACTGAATCTCAATCCCACTCGTCTCAAAAGTACCACATTTCACTCGATCTCTCCTTGTCTCTCTCTCTCTTACATATAAACGTATACAGTAAATATATGTTATTAATAAGATTTTAACTATCAATTCTTGTATGAAAAGCAGTTTATTTGAAAAAATAAAAAAGCAATATATTGACTGATCAGGACCGATTTTATAACATATCCAATACAACAATTGTAAACTGAACAAAAATTGACGACAGATACAAATCTTGTATGAATTGAATTGAGAGCGCTCATGTCTTGAAAATATAAAGATGTATTCAATTATGCGGCGTCTTTAAAAAAAAAGTAGGCGCGTTATAGAATGCGTCACGGTTTGACAGCCCCTGCTCTACAACGAAGTAACAAGCAGCTCTCGATAGAAAAAATCCTTCTAAGATTCTACAAAAATAAAGCTATGTTTTGGTATTAGAAGTAGTTTTAAGGTGTTAACTGTTACTTCTTGATGGAAGGACATGCTATTTTAAATAATAAAAGCACATTTTTTAGTACTTGTTTCCACAATATATTTAATGATCAGGACCGGTTTCTTTCATTGCAAGCATTAGCATTAGTTGATAATGCTCGCGATGAGCAAAAGGGGCCGTGATAAAAAATATGTTGTGAAAATAAGTACTAAAAAATGTGTTTTTACTATTTAAAAAAAATAAGTAGGCATGAAATAATGAAATAGTTAATTATTATATGTTTATACAATAGTAACAGGAGTAGTATTTGCGAGGAGGAGTGGATTGTCAAACTTTTGTTGCAAGTATACAGCAAAGTAAAAGCAAGGATATATAATACCATCTCACTTATGTGACGATTTCTAAATATTTCACAACAATTTCGTTTAAACAAAAGCCATCTTGTTTGATATGAAAGAAAAAACCGCCATTTCGCGTGTCCCTGATGCGACGTAACAAGATGGCCGGGCACGCCATTTGCCTGAAGTTTGCTTACTCGGCTGTAAATGGTAATGTGTTTCCGACAGCTTCCTCCTTTACCGACCAGCTGATTAGTTCAAATCAGGTGCGCCAAACGTGAGGCGCCAAAAGCGAACTGTCTGTTTTAGAAAATGACGGCTTCAGGAAAAATTGATTGACTTGAGACGTTCAGTTTGCCGAGCCAAGTACCCCTGTCAAATTTGTGTTATGGACGTGGAATATTTTTTGCTGAGAAAAGTTCAAAAGTTATAGATGAAGAGACTATTTTATATACAAAAATATTCCATACGAAATTTGTTTTTTGAAATATCTACACCTACGAAATGTTGGTATAATGAAACGAAGGTACATGGTTATTTTATTCGACTCACTGAATAGTAAATTGATTTTGAAATATCGTAAAACATTTAATCATGTTTACAATTCTGCTAGTTCCTTTTACAATATACACATATATCTCGATTTACACGGGACTTGTTTTACACGGGTTAAACAAACGAATTGTGAAGAAAATTAGGTAATCATTTTGTACTGTCAAAAGGGGATGTATACATTGATTGAATTAGCATTCACTTGGTTGAACTCCATTATAACACGGTGAAAAAAATAGCAATGTATTTCAGTTCTACAAAATTATTTGTAAAACAAATATAGTTGGTAGCTATTTCGTCTCACGCCATCGTCAGAACTATTTATTAGGGATTTATCCAATTTGATTCTGCTTATATTCAAAAAAATATTATTCTGAATTGATAACGAAATACGGTCAAAATATTTTTTCGTCAAGTTTTTTTGTACATGTAAATTAAAATCAAAAGCCGATAATTTTTTCACTACCAAATGAATATATCGGGGTTTGCTTTTCAGTGATTCAAATACATTTTTAAATGGAAGATACTATTCGGCGAGACACGTGTATCATAATTTGGCAACCGATTATATCTAGTAAAATAACAAAATATTAAATAATATTTAACCATTTTATATTATTCAGATCAAGACAGGTTTCGCTCATAGCGAGCATTATCAACAAGATTTAAAATTCAAATAATTTATTAGATTAAGAGGTCCTAAACACTGTAAAGTACAGCTATATTTCGCTTCATTTGGAGACATTTTCTATGATGAGCTGTGAAGTATTTCTTAGCTCATGAACCATTTGATAGTGCTCGCGATGAGCGAAACCGGTTCGGTACATAAATATTTTAAAGTTGAATATACTTTGAAGTAATATCAATTATAATTTGCGTCCCGTATGCCTAAATATTTGTAAAAATATCGTAAGCTAAACACTGTCGAAAACTGAGAAATTAATGTGATAATACATTAAACAAACAAACGAAAATTAATTCATCACCCCTGCCTACACTTTGACAAAAAGCTCACATTGTTGCATACAACTATGAAATTTTAGTACGTTCATTTTAATGAATAAATTATATCGGCTGAAGGTGTTTGATGGAATTTCAAAATCATATTAAAATTGTTGCAAGTATACAATATCGCAGGTTTTGTCACTCACAACTCGGGCTTTGTCTTTCGGTATCTTTAGGTATTATAGTTATGTCATATAGGTACATTAGAATTTACACCCAATAAATCAAGTGCCACTATCATCAAATCAAAAACCATGAATGTTATTTCAATTTTATAAAATAAATTGATACTGGACTTTGCGTCTGTGTTTTTCGATTGTTATTAATGCCTCTTGTATATAACCGATACAAACTTAATACAGAGGACGATCGGTTAACAATCATAATCTGTTCCAAGACTTTGTTCGCTATCCGGATTGTTCGTTGACCAATCATCGATTTACCAAAGATTTGAATGGGAATCTAGAAACATCGTTTTAGCTCGTAATCCGAATATGTATTCGTTGTCCGATTTGTTCGCAGTCCGAACTGTTATTTAACCGATCACTCACTTTGGATTGCTCAGATTTACCTTTGTCGACGAAAGAGACCTGAAATTCTTTGACGTTGAAGCGTCATAAATCAATTTGATAAAACAAAAAAATCCACTGTATTGTGTGTAAGCTAAATTTGTCTGTAGGTGTTGAAAGGCGAATCCTGAGTGTTGAATGAAAAAACGTGTAGAGATGTACACAGTTTTAATATATAAATAAAAAATGTTGTGAGAGCATGTTTTCGCAAAATATTTTTAGATCAAATGTTTATATAGATTTCCCTTTGGATTGAAAATATTTATTTCATATTTTTGTTATTAAGTCGAAAATCTTTTTCCAATATAGATGACCTAGTTGTTGGCTTTAAATCCACTGCTCGCTTCGAAGTATGAGATTCTAAAAACAGTTGCCGACCATCCCTAAATTTAGGCTGGAGTTTGCCCAGCCTAGCCTCATGAAATATGGATGATATCGAGAGTGTGAGAGAGGCTTCAGTTTTAGATCGGGCGGTTATTTAGTGTCACTTAGTCTCTTCGCTCGATACCGATTGGACATTACTTTCTGGCGCTATTACCGGGAAAGTGTGTTTCCCGTGGGGTCGTTACCTCTAATTAATAATCCATAGTGCGCCACTGAAATCTTTTTCTGCTAGGTGATTTGTATCAATTAATATTGGTATTTTTGGCTACCTTTCGACCGAGATCACGGTTTTAGGAAATATAGTGTATTGTTACAAAAACGCTTTTTGATGTAAATAACAAACATTTATTGGGCTATAATCTTTTATAGTAAATTGTATTTAAGTAAATCGCAGATTAATAAATAGTAAATTGTGTATCAGTAAAAAGTGGCTTTGTGTCTGAAAATCATTTGTTTATTTTGTATACTAAGCTTGACGATTATCGAATTTTAGTGCTAGACATGTAATAAAAATAAAAATAAATATTGGTAAAATTTATAATATCGATCGAAGGTGCTTGATGAGATTTCAATATCAAATTTTAATTGTTGAAACACGTTTTTTCAAGTGTTTTCCTGTTATTATATTATGATTAATAACGTTGGTATATACACGATGCTATCTGTTTATTTGACGTTAGTAATGTTGCATCCGTATGATAAAATTCCTGAAGATACCGAAAGGCGAAACCCGGTTCGTAAGTGACAAAACATGTAGAGTCGTACAAAGTTGAAAGAATGCAAATTTTAGGTATTGGTAAATTTTGTTTCAGAAATATTTTCCGATAAAAATTTCAACTTAAAGGCATTATTTCTGTTTCATACGTTTCGTCGCTAACAGCCCGAGTTTCGTGTTTTGGTATCTTTAGGCAGTTACTTATGTTGTATATGTATGAAAGATTTCCTGAATGCCAAATTCAAATATGATTATGAATATTATTTGTGTTCTACGTCGTTACGCCATAATGCATCTCTGCAATATTAATTACATGATATCATTGGTCCTATTTCATCGTTTTGAAAAAAATATCTTAATATGTTGAAATGCAAAACTCGGATTGTGAGTGAAAAAATATTTTGGAAATTTCACTTTTAAGGTGTCAACTGCCACTTCTTGATGGAAAGGCATGATATTTTAAATAATAAAAACACATTTAAAGTGCTTATTTCCACAATATATTTTTGACCAGGACCGGTTCGCTCATCGCGAGTATTATCAACTGATAGAATACAATTTACAAAAAAGTCTTTTCATAGAAAATATTTCAGTTAAAGGTAGTAGGTATACAAAACAATAGGTACAATAACTAAAAAAAATTTACCATGTTAACCATTACCAAATTAACCATGAAATATTAATACAAAGATTTGTATTAATGTACACTGTTTCTTTGTTTTTGAACCCATGGTTTTGTATACCTTCTACCTTTAACTCAGAATTTTTGTACAAATAGATTTGCTTATAAATTGTATTATATCAGTCGATAATGCTCGTGATGAGTGAAACCGGTCCTGACTAAAAAATATATTGTGGAAGTTAGTACTAAAAATTTTTTTTTTCTTACTAAAAATATGATGTCTTTCCATCAAGAAGTGACAGTTAACACCTTAAAACTGAACATAGTTTTGCCTGTCGTGAGTACTATCAACTGTTTTGATACTGTGTTCTTTTATGTTTAATAAAACTCTTTTCCATCATGACGTGAAAGTTAACAAATTAAAAATAAAACAACTCAGTAATGAATGAAGAGTTAAAAATAGTATGAAGTAATAATAACAAAGGAAATAATATTTGAAGCTTTTTAAATTTTCCTTTTTTTTCAGTAACGCTTTAAAACGAAAAAATGAAGTTTTACTGCATTGTGTTTCACATTTTAATTAAAAGCTGTGACGATAGATGTTTTCTATTGTACTGTAAATATTTTCAATCAAAAAGTGTTGCAGTGAATATAAGCGAAATTAAATTGAATACGGCGGAATTTGTAAGCAAATATGCATTGCATTTATCGGATTTTGCAAGTCATCATAAGTTTTTTTTATCGTTTTGTCACATAGTATATACACGCAGCTATTGTTCGGTTTTAGTAAAAACATAAGTTTGAATTGTTACAACTTTGTACAACTCCACATGTTTGGTTTTGTTAAATGAGGGTTGTAAATATTTGAATTAATTTGTGCATATTTAAATATTTAAAATCAACAAATCATAGTTTTTTATTGAATTTTTATGTAAAAAAAAATGGTTTTGAAATCTTTCGATAGGAATTGTATTAAAATAAGTAAGAGCTTTTTATTTTAGACGACCACTGACTGTCACGTTGTAATAATTTATTGTTGAATTAAAAAAGGTTTTTAAGTAAGTTTTTAATCAAAATATAAAAAACAAAATGATTTAATGAAAGTATTTTTGTGGTCGAAGAATTTTACGCGCAGAATAAACGCGAGAAATATGCAAAGCAGCCAAAAATTCTTTCAAAATTGAGCGATTTTCTTCCTACCAAAAAACTAGTTTAACAAAAGCGTAATCGTTTCAATACAAAAATAAAATTTTAACGAGCGTTTTTCCAAGAAAAATAATAACATAAACAATCTGAAATCCGAGAAAACTTTTAAAGAATTCACAAGTTTTTCGTTTTTAATACCTGTTAAACATTCATTTAAACTCACCGGAGAGGTTGAGGGAATGAAAATTTTCGTAAAATATTAACCAACCGCAAAAAAAGCAGACAAAAAATAGAGTTTATTCATAACACCTTTTTAACGTTAAAAAGGGTGGCTATGTATTTAAGGGTGACGTGTTTAAGAGATGCAATTATAAAAGAGCGATAATTCAATCTTATTTTAATTTAAAAATCACTTAAGTATGTTGATTGACGTTAATTAATGATATATATTAACAATTTTTCATGATAATCGAAGGATTAAATTTAAAATTGTTGAATTATTATAAACTATCAAGTACCTGGCATGTGTTACAATCCTACTCAAACATAATTAACTACTAAAACTGACTTAATTAAAGAGTTTATTTGAAAATTGAATTAAGCCGACCAATCGATGGCTTGCAAAATGTCATTAGAAATTCATAACCTTAACGTGTTACAGTTTTGCAAAGGTGTTACCTAAGTACCAATTTTAAACACCAACAGTTCTTGACTACATTGAAAGTAATAGAATTGGTTGAGTACTTTTGAAAAAACGTTTAAATTCATTGAAAAGTTTAATCCAAAATCAAATTTAGTTTAACATTTGACAATATTCAAAATGTCATTATCAAAGTGTGACATCGTGGTTGGCAGTTTCGTTAGAGTTTTTGTAATGGTCAAAAACTTTTCAGATGTGTTGTTATGTGGTTGTAGTAATCCAGAAAAAAATTTATTCTGGAAGCTTAAATCATTAAAGTCCTCAATATAGCAACACATAATATTTTCAACAAGCACCCATTTTTATATATTATATATTTCAATACTATTCGATGAAAGTGTTTTACGACGATCAATTACCTTTTAAGGTGTTAACTGTTACTTTTTGATAGAAAGAACACATTTAATTACCATTTTCACAATAAATTTTATGACCAAGACCGGTTTCGTCCATCGCGAGCATTATCAACTGATAGTATAAAAAATTCAAGTAATCCTATTCATACAAATAAAATTTGATTTTTCTTATTATTAAAAATATAAAAGGTAAATGACAAAACATATGGCAATTTATATAGTTTTCAACAATCCAAATTTAATACTGAAATACTCTTTGATACTTTCCGCCGTAAGTTTATATGAATTATGTCAATATTTTAATACTATATTTAGTTATGCGAGTGTCGTACTGAAGAAAACTTTGTTTGACGACTGGTTGACCTGATTTATCAAGCTTTCTATGACGACAAAGCCTTTTTTCACCCCCCACGTAAAACGCAACCCGATCTCGTTTTGTCAGATGTTTGAACGAAAAAGACGAAATAATTCTACGCGATCAAGTGAGTCAATTCTCCCTTCGTTCTGTTTTCATAACATAACATATTATTATGCAAATAAACGTCGCCATTTGACACCATGTTTGTGTGAGAGGGTTGTTAAGAATTTTCTAAAGCTAACAAAAAGGGTAGAGAAAATATGACGTTACAATACCGTTTGCTATTCGCGACGATGTAAGCTTTGTGTAATCCTTTATGTTACTTAATTTACTCACTCTGTAGTTGTATATATTGTAATACAAACAGTTTCAAGGTGTTCTGTAGTTGTAGGAAAGTTTTTAGAGGGCTTTTCAAATATTTGTCAAATTAAATCGACGTCTTCTTTACTTTCGGTAATCTAATCTTTCTATTCTATGCTTAATGTGAAATAAAAGTATTTTTTTTGCATCAAAAGTTATTACTATCATAAATAAGGATTGTCAATTTTTAACTAGCCATAGACAAATCAAACTAAACTAAACTTTTTCAGCAGGGAACATTGGTTCGATTGCATTTTTGAACAAAACCAACAAGACGTTCATCACATATAGCAAGGTTGGCCCGAGATGAACGCAGAAATAGCGGAACTGTTTGCTGTTGCTCGTTCTCATACGGGACGAATAGGCCACGCTGAGTTGATTTTAGCTGAGACCATTTTTTTTTAAATTTCTCTTCTTCTTTAGCATAATATAGCATGTGTGTGTGTTGCTTTGTATTAAGTCAAAGAAATGGGGACAACGATGATTTATTTTTTATCCAAATTGATTTATAGAAGGCGAAAGTAACAGCAGTTTCATGCACAGCGGATGGAAGAGGAAAAATCAAATTTTATATCAAAAATATTGATAGGCTAGGTAAAATGCTTTAAAGGCCGAGCTACACTTATGTGAAAACTATCAAAACGTTAATGACGTTTTGTGAGATCGACCTTAGATGAACGAAGACGCCATACGAGTGAAAATAATTCCTGTGGTCCATCGTTTTACGACAAACAGCATTTTTTTCCAATCGATTTGTATTCTAAGAAATTGATGTGTGTGATGCCTTATAAGCTCTTTTCAACCTTCAGCCCCAAAAATAATATGGTGTAGCAAGAGCTATTAGCCTAGAAATAGTGTTGTTTGAGCCATATTTTTTATCTTTACTTTCATCTAAATAAAACACGGTTGAGCTTTTGAGGAACAAGCAATTCTTGTAGTAAAACGTCTGTTGAAATACGTATATTTAAACGCCATCAATATTGCGAGCAAAAATAGTTTAAAAAAATGTTGTTAATTGAATTGGCATTTACTTGGCAGAACTTCATTATAACACGATGTATTTTAGTTCTACACAATTTATAAGATATACAGTTGGATTAAAATATATGGCTAAAATACCTCACCGTGTTATAAAACTGTTGTTTTTGATATATTAATGGCTTGTTATTAATGACAAAAAAATCGGCCCAAAATGTGGCCCAGAGTAAGTCTGCTCCAGGAGTGGAAAACAGTTATAAAATAAAAATTTTAGTGAAATCATCGAAAAATTTTAAATCAAAAAAAGCATGGTCGTGTTTTTTATCGTGCAAAGAATATTTATTATAGATGTGCTTTGCGCTAAAATTTAAAATATATTAAATGTTGCAATCTTGCTTAAATTTCCGCAAGTTTCACGGCGTCCTAATGCCTCTCAAAAAGTTTTACACTGTGTTCTCCAGAAAGCTAATCGACTCCTGAAAACTAATTTCCCATCCACGCCCGTTCTGTTTGACACCGTCATACTTCACGTCGTTACCCAATTAAGCCTATAATTATTTCCTCCGGCAATTATTTTACATCACCGTGTAAAACGTTGTTTTGCTTAAATCTTTTGAAAGATAATGCCTAAACTGAACTTGTTTTTTATTTTTACCAAAAAATTAGCAGATTTTACCTTCATTGAATTTTTTCGACACCGATTTTGCTCTCTCAGTATATTTTAAATCGTATATTTTTTCTTTCTTATTCAATACATTTATTGCACTATTTTAACATTATAATTAGTTTTTAATAAATATTTTAACCGAGAAATATTGTCGTTGCAAGCCAACCTTATGAAGATTATCAAATCATTGGATTGACATTTACTTGGTAGAACTCATTGTAATTTAGTTCTTCATTATTTATAAGATATATAATTGATAGTTCTAGACTAGTTCTGATGAGGGCGCTTTTTTCTTCTTTTCTTTTAAGCACACTAGTGTGTGGTTTGCAGCTCTGTATTGGACCAATAATATGAGGATTAACATTGATTATTTTTATCAGTATTGCGTTATGGAAGGCGGCCGTATAACAGCAGCTGCATACAAAAAACGGATGGAGGTGGGACAACCAACTTGTATACCAATTCGATACACAGGATACTTAATATCACATAAACTAAGTCACATTTTCTTCTTATATTTTCTCTCTCTTTTCTTTTAAGCACAATAGTGTATGATTTAACGATCGGTCATTGCAGCTCTGTATCGGGCCAAGATTATGAGGATAAACATTGATTATTTTTATCAGTATTGCGTTATGGAAGGCGGACGTGTAGCAGCAGCTGCATACACATTACGAGTGGAGGTGGGACAACCAACTTGTATCTCAATATAATGTTGAAATTTTATAAAGTCTCTCTCTCAGCCGATTTTTTGAATAGCACGAAATTGTCTGTAAAAATCAGTAATTCTGTAATTCTGAAAAAAAAATCTGTAAAAACAACCTCTAAATGTAAAGAAAAAGTAAATTTCATTTAAATCTAGATTTAATAAAGTGGTGTATTTAAGTTAGATGGGATTCAAATTTATATCGATATACTAATACTTTTTGAGTTACAACCCTAGACAAAATGAATATTTATTTTTTGAACTGAAGGGATGTTATTTGGTTCAGAATAAGTCGTTTCTGATGATTTAAAGATATTGAAATGTCCTTTTTGTAAGCCAGATGTTCAAAAATAGCGATTGTACGTTTGAAATATGTACCCCTTTACAATCATTTACGACTGCAATTGCAAAAACAAACATGTCGTGAAAATTCAGTGTTTTTTTTCTTCACTACAACCATAGTGTAGATACCGTCTCAAAATAAGAAATAAAAATAAGGCAATGATTTTTTTTTTTTTGGTTTTCGAATGAAATAAAATTATGAACCCGTATTCTTTGAAAACAAATTATCATGAATTTTTTATACATAATATATTAGGTGTTCCCAAAAATTGTATCGTTTTTTCCTTGCTGTTAAGCTAAACAGTCAGAAGTGTTTTTACTGTTCGTATCTGAGTTTGTGTTTTGTCATTTATTTGTTGGTGTTTATTAATTAACTATTTAATAATTTTGACGGTGGCGTTAGCCGAAATAGCTTTCAACTATATATTATATAAAATTCTAGATCTAAAATACATTGCTATTTTTTCACCGTGTTATAATGGAGTTTTATCAAGTAAATGCCAAATCAATCAATGAATTTATTAATTTAAACAACTTATTTTGATATGAAACATAAAAAAGGACCAAAATAACTATTCAATGATTTTTAAAATTGGTACAATACTTCATGTTGTAAGAGCTTTTTTTTTAATTGGCAGCAACGTTTTTGAAAAACAGTTGTACATTGGTAAGTGTTTTGTTAGATATTCATAAATAACTATTATTTAGTTTAGTAAGATAATGATATTCAACTTTAAGAACCGTTTAATATGTGTCACTTCCATGGTATCGGTGTGATGGAATGTCCGATGATGCCCAAAGGTGAAACTCGGGTCGTGAGCTATAAAACTAATTTGTTATAAAATTGAAAAAAGTTGAAATTTGTGATAGGACCGCTTTCGCTCATTGCGAGCATTATCAAATGATGATTATTCTTGGTAATAAATCAGTTGATAATGCACATGATTAATTGAAACCGGCCCTGATCAGAAGATACATTTTGAAAATAAGTGCTAAAAATAAGTTTTTATTATTTAAAATATTATGCCTTTCCATCAAAATGTGTCATGTAAAACACGTCACTAAATTTTATTGATTGAATTGGCATTTACTTGGTAAAACTCCATTCTAACACCGTGAAAAAATAGCAATGTTTTTTAGTCCTACAAAATAAAATTTGTAGACCTAAAATACATCGCTATTTTCTTATATTTCTAGCTTTACCTTTATTTGAATGAAAATATTTGTTCATAAAGATCATTTTTCTCACTTGAATGACTACTGGATACAAAGTGAGTGTGCCTCAAATTGAAAGTAAATAATTTAATTTATTTTTCGAAGGTATTTATTTCAATTGAAAATATCACATAAATAAAATCACGTGAGATTCTAACAGGAAAATTCAACATAAGCAAATGAAAGTGAAATCAAATGAAAATTCTCTTTAATACATTTGAAAAAAGAACGAGAGGAAAATGGCGCCTGTATATTTATCAGCTAAAGAAATCACGTTTATTATTTAAAGTTGCCAGTTGAAAGGAACAGATTTAAAATATTTTACGCGGCAGTGTATTTTTTTTATCGCGTGCGTTGAAATAGAAACCGTCTTGGCATTTAAATAAAAAATATATTTATGTAATCTATGCATGTATTATTCTCACAAGATAGTGAAAACAGAAAATACCTCACAAGATTGAGTGAGTAACGTAATTTTCTCTAACCCCTATACTTCGAAAGAACGATCCGTCATGGTTCATTCAGGGTGAAGTGACCGATTTTTATGTGAGCTAAATAAATATTATTCGATTCGAATTGTTAAGACTGTAGGATTCCACATGTTTTGTTACTAACGACCCGGGTTTCGCCTTTCAGCATCTTCAGGCATTCCATCGCACGGATACATCAGAACTGACCGATTAGTCGTATTATAAATCGTAATAAGATAATTGTATTTTTATCCGTGTCTCATCCCTTTTTTCAATTCCTTTACCACCCCAATCTTCATTTATTTAATAAGAGTTGGAATCTTCCATGGTTAAAATGTTTATAGACTGGTGAAACACGAGTCATATTTAGTAATATACAAAAGTTATCAATTTTTGTATTAGTAACGTATCTGTTCTGATAAAAATTCTGTAATTCAGTAATTCTGAAAAAAATATTTGTAAAATCAACTCTATGTGCCTTGAATATTTTTTACATTTATCATTAATTCATACAACAAAATTAATTTAAATTCTGTTGCATCCGTGTGATAGAATGCCTGAAGATGTCGAATGATGAAACCCGGGTGGTTAGTGACAAAACATGTGGATTCGTACAAAGTTTCAGCAATACAATTTTGATTTTAAATTTGCATCAAGTGTAATATATTCAGTCGATATCTTAAATTAAAAAATAGGTCATAAATACTTATACCGAGTTCTTGCTCTCCTTTCGTTATTTGTTGTGTACTGCGGGTGTTGTGTAGGATTCCAACCAAAGTAACTCGGATTTATGAAACAAGAAACGCCAGTTGTAACTATTTATCAGTAGCAATCTATTTCTTTATTCTTCGAGTAAAGTAGTTGCGGTTGTGAACCTTTGTAGATGTGTGATTTAGAATTAATTTATTGATGAACAAAACATACATTTGACAAAAGTGTTTCTTTGAATACGTCTAACGACATGCTTTTATTTGAATATTCATAAGTGCTTACAAACACATGTATTTTAATGTATAATCTAAATGAATAATTCATTTTCTACGGTTTTACGAAGCCAAAATAAGAGTGTTGACATACTTAAATATCTATTTAAATATATGTGTAAAATATTTTTTTAAAAGCTACTTAAAGAGTTTTAAGATACCCATGTCTTCATCCAACCAAACTTATATTTACCATACTCTCTTTCATTATCTCTAAAACTAGAAGATAAATGTCCCTTGCTGTATGCTTCTTTCGACTTATACAAGGCCAAAATGAAAATTCTACCATTCTTGATATTGAAAATATATATATTTCTGATAAATTAGTAAAAAATCGCAAATTTTATATGAATGTATGTTAATTTTCCTCACTCTTTTTTGTTCCCAAAATTCAAGCAGAATGTACCTGGCCACTTATTTCCAAATTAAAGCTATTAGCATTTAAAGCCATATTGTATCATTATTAATTTATGATATCGAAATAAGGTGAATGATTGAATTTCAATTTCAAATTTGCATTGTTGAAACTTTGTTCGATTCCACATGTTTTGTCATTAATGCCCCCGGTTTCACTTTTTGGCGTCTTCAGGCATTATATCACACTCTATTAAGACACGTTGAAAAATAGTAATGTAATTTAATTCAACAAAAATATAAGAATAAAAACACATTTTGTTAGTACTTAATTCCACAATATCTTTTTTGATCAGGACCGGTTTCGCTCATCGCGAGCATTATCAACTGATAGAATACAATTTTCAAACAAGTCTATTTATACAAAACAAAAAAAAAATGATTTAAAGGTTGCAGGTGTACAAAACCATGGGTTCAAGAACTAGAAAACAATTTACATAAAATCATACAATATTGATACAAATAAAGTAAATTTGTGTAAAAATTAAATGTTCACAATCACTTATTAAGAATTACAATTACAATTATGGTAAATCAATAATCCAGTAGGAGCTCTGAACAATCTCAGTATCGTCAATCAGTATTAATTTATTTTGTTCCATTAAGTAGTGAGTGTGGGTTATTTTCGTCATTAAAATTTCCCACTCCTTACTTCCTTATCTTACCAGATTAAAAAATATATTGTGGAAATAAGTACTAAAAAATGTGTTTTTATTATTTAAAATATCATGCCTTTCCATCAAGAAGTGACAGTTAACACCTTAAAAGTAAAAAATATAAGGTATATTATTGATAGATATTTCGATTCACGCTTCAACAGAATTTTGTTGAAATATGCATTTATATAGCTACGTAGAAAAGGTACACAATACATCTTCTCTTCTGTTCTAATATTCATATTTCATATTGTGCCTATAAATTCTATAATGTGGCTTACTGATTTTATGTATTTCTTGAAACGAGAGATAATCTGGATTTAATTTTTAGAAATAAATTTAAATTGTGAATAAGTATTGTACTTAGTGTTAGATGATTTTATAAAAAAATTGCTTACGCTTTTCGTGATGCGGTGATAGATTTATAT
Organism: Himalopsyche japonica; assembly: GCA_028555115.1. Taxonomy (NCBI): domain Eukaryota; kingdom Metazoa; phylum Arthropoda; class Insecta; order Trichoptera; family Rhyacophilidae; genus Himalopsyche; species Himalopsyche japonica. The sequence goes on along the minus strand of JAHFWJ010000754.1, from coordinate 133,943 downwards.
GTGTGCATTTAGAATGTCATCGGATTGATGAAGGCTTAAGCCGAAATAGCTATCACACTACATACCTTATTATTTTTATAGAACTAAAATATATTGCTATTTTTTCAATGTGTTAATTTAAATTCAATTTATAATCTTTTTTGTGTAAGCATTTTTATATGAACCTACATACTTTAGTAATAATAATAATAAGATAATCCCATTGATCAATTTCTTGTGGACAGTTATCAACTTTTCACCCCATGTCAATCATTTTTTAAATTATTATCTAACAAAATAAAATAAATTGAAGATACATTCACAAGTGCTTTCTTTAATGACATTTTCTTAAAAAACCTAGATTGTTGTAATAATACGAGTTTTGTAAGAAGTGTTTTAACAATCTTTGTAAGTCGATGTAAACACTCTGATTTTTAAGACCGGAAATAACCGTTTTCAAAAATAACTCCTTCTCATCATAAATCATGAAAAATTGTCATTTCGAGCAAGATTTATTGCAAATAATTTATGAGTTTACACTTGTATCATGTGTTTTGAATTGTCTCCGAACGCTTTTTAAGCTTTCATGAAAGCTCTTGTATCATATTGAACGACATAAAGCCTTCCACGTGTTCACATCAGTTATTTCAAGGCTATTTATTTAACACTGGTTGATCTTTACTCTAATAATTCATGAAAAAAAAATTTTACTTGTTTTTAATCATTGCATCATTGCAAAAAAATTATATTATATAAAAAAAATGCATCGTAGCTTATGTTTATTTACCTATACTCATTGATGGTTAAAGGTTTAAAAACGGAATATTCTTTTATTGCGATTTTAAAAGCACTACGAATATATAAACTATCATTGAAAAAAGAACGATTTCTTACTTTATTTGTCCGGGTCAAAGACTTATAAATTAAAAAAAATAAAATTGAAATATCTTACCTCAAAGATGTTATCAGCTACCTAGTTCATTTTATTGCAAATTGAATTTGAAAACGTGTATCAGTGTGTGCGCACATATGCGTGTGTGAGTATAGTATGTCGAAATATAAACATAGTGCGTGTGGTGCCCACGTGAACCGGATTAATTGTAGATTGCTCAGCTCTGCAGCGAATGAACAAGGACACAACAATTACACAAGTTTGTACATAAAAGACGAAGGAGGCTTGAAGAGCTCTGATGCTTATACGTCATAGATATTAACGTTGCCAGTTATTATATAAAATGAAACACTGATTAACAATTATGTGTTCCTATTCAGAAAAAATATGACATCTCAGTTCTAATCAGCTCCTCCAATCATCACACGAGACAGCGCATACTACCGTCGTTTAATGTTGCCAGATATTATATAAATGAAACACTAATTTAAAATAATAACATCATTATTAGAAGAGATATGACATCATAGTTAATCTTCGCCAATTATCATAGTCCGACGCCATACTTACGTCATTAAATGTTGAATGAAACACTAAACTAAAAGAGTGTGTTCCTATTCAGGTGAGATATGAGATATCACGAGCCAGCGCATACTAACGTCGCTTAGTGAAGCTAGATATTATAAAAAACGAAATACTGATTTCAAATAATGTGTTTTTGTTTAGATAAATATTTATTTGCGGCTTAAATGGTCACCGAACCTTTTTTTATCTTCACATATACGTGTACAATAATTCATTTCGAATGTTTACGAGTATAAACATTGTATCACCGATTTTGAAATGGATATTTCAGATAAAATGGTATTTGGGTGAGGGTATCTACCCTTGGGTATGGGAATATCATATAATTTATCATGAAAACACGGATGAATATATAATTAAAAACGCTCCATATATTTTAGAATTTAAAATAAAGTTTATTTGATGTGGGAAAATAATATTTTATTCGAGGAACACTAATAAAACGGCGCTGATTGTATGCGAAAATTTTATCAAATATATATTTCATTCCGTAATTTTACATAAAATATCATTATTTCCGCTTAACCCTTTCTCTGCCGTACTGTTTAAAGATAAACAACTTCATTGATTGAATTGGCATTCTCTTGGTAGAAGTCTATGATAACACGGTGAAAAAATAGCAATGTATTTTAGTTCTACAAAATTATTTTTAACAAATATACTTGATAGCTATTTCGGCTCACGCCATCGTCAGAAATATGATTAAACTAACATTTGCTTATCTATATAAAGCTGTGCAGAAAAGGCACACAACACATCCTCTCTCCTGTTCCAACGGCCAAGCTTGTTACTTTAACACAATGACACTAAATTTTCAAAGTTCTAAATGAAACAATAGGTGTCTATGACAATAAGATTAATTGTTCGTTAAGAATCCCAAACTAACATAATAGTATCGCCACTTGTCCAGCCGTTGCACAAAGGGGTGGTCTTATTTACTTCCAGAAGGATCACTTCCGTCCCACATATAATCTTATTGTCATAGACACCTATTGTTTCTGTGCCTTTTCTGCACAGCTATATATAGATAAGCAAATGTTAGTTTAAGCATAGTTCTGACGATGGCGTGAGCCGAAATAGCTATCAACTATATTTGTTAAAAATAATTTTGTAGAACTAAAATACATTGCTATTTTTTCACCGTGTTATAAACAACTTCATTTAATTCAACTTCATTCATTCATTCAATCTTAGCATTAAACAATTTTATGGATATTATCACGACAAATCTCGCTATATTTAAGCACACTAAGTTTACTTTCAATATGTTGACTGTACCTTCTAGATAGAAAGCGTGACGTTTCAAATAATAAAAAAAAAATAGTACAAATTCTACAATATATTTTTTGATCAGGAACGATTTCGCTCATCGTGAGCATGATGGACTTGACTTAACACTCAACTTAAATTAACTTATTGATTGAATTGGCATTAACTTGGTAGAACTCCATTATAACATGGTATAAAAATAGCAATGTTTTTAGCACAGTGCTCTAATGCAGTCATAATGTCATGTACTGCCGCTCTGACAGTATTTTATATTTTCTTCAACAAAATCATATCTCACATTTCAGGTAACTAGTTAACGATAAACAATAAATGAATGAAAAAATGTCTCCAGAATATTTAGTTTGAATTGTTACATCTTTGTACGATTCCACATGTTTTGTCACTAACGACCCGGGTTTCGCATTTCGACATCTTCAAACATTTTATCATTATGGATGCAACAAAACTAACTTCATCCGAATAGAATGCCTGAAGATGCCTAAAGGCGGTTATTGACAAAAAATGTGGAATCGTACAAAGTTGTAACAATTCAAATTTGATATTGAAATTCCATCAAGCACCTTCAGTCGATATCTTTAATCATATTATAGTGACAATACTTTATCAATTATTATGAAATAAAAATACACACAACCTTTCATTTTAACATTTTTATATAAAAAGTAAAATAAAAACCAAATATATTTTATTAATTATTTGTGATCAACCGCAGTACCCCCAGATGCATTATCCATGAGCCGCCACTGATTATATTGTTGTATCGAATGTGTAGTGTCCTGCCACTTTAAGAAGCATCTTCAAACAGTCGGAAGTAGCAAAGAGAAGGAATAAATCTGTTTATTTCATGGTAACCGTCATAAAAATAAATTATTTTCTTTATTTATTTATATATACACTTTACAAAAATTACAAATACAAGTTAATTGCATTTGCAATGTCAAAATATTAAAACATTCAATGTTGGAAATTAAAGAAATAAATAGGTTGAAAAAAAAAACAATTTATTTCAGTTCTACGAAATTTTTATAAGATATAGTTGAAAGTTAATTCGGCTCACGCCATCGCCATAGTTCCGACGATGGCGTAAGCCAAAATAGCTACCAACTGTATCTTATAAAAAATTTGTAAAATTAAAATACATTGCTATTTTTTCACTGTGTAATAATGGAGTTCTACCAAGTAAATGCCAATTCAATCAACGAAGAAATACATGACAAAACAAATAATAAGAATAGCAAGAAAGTCACCCAAGCAAGCTCATGAAAAATCTACTTTAACACATTAAAAAATAGTATTCGCCTGAACGCAATTTCGTTCACATGGAATATGTCGACACCCCAAGCAATACTATTGAATTGAACATTATTAATGCTCTTACCATCTTGGTTTGGAAGAACAAACAATTCATTGATTGAATTGGCATTTACTTGGTAGAACTCCATTATAACATGGTGAAAAAATAGCAATGTATTTTAGTTCTACAAATTTTTTACAAGTTATATTTGACAGTTATTTTGGCTTACGCCATCGTCGCAACTATGTTTAAACGTTAATTTGCTTATCTATATATAGCATTGTAGAAAAGGTACACAACACATCTTCTCTTCTATTCTAACGACCTAGCTTATTTCCTGCTAGCAATAAAACTAAAAAATTTGAAAATGTAAATGAAAATAAACAGGCGGAGATTCCAATGTGCTTAATTATTGGATGGGATGGTTGTTATGGTTTATTACAGATAGGCAATAGCCCCTCGCAACGTTCTGAGAAGCGGCGACCGAATTATACTTGTTTGTTCATTTAAAATTTCGTACATTTTCCTGACAGCTATATATAAATAAGCAAATGAACGTTTAAACATAGTTCCGACGATGGCGTGAGCCAAAATAGCTATCAATTATATCTTATAAAAAAAATTGTTTAATTTAAAAATATTTAAGGAATATACAATTTGATATTATTAAGGATGGCAGAATTCTCATTTTGACATAGAAAAAGTTTAAAGAAATATGTGGCGAGATACATTTCATTTCGAGATTTCATACTATTATTAAAAATGAGCACACCTGAAATAAAGTCATTTGGATAAACCCACGGATAATTTCCATACTAATATTAAGTAATACAATAAAAACACGATATAAACCTCTCTAATTTTCTTTATTTATCCTTGAATAGTAAAAGAATGATATATTTTCGCCTGATATTTCGTTTGTAGTTGGAAAAGTCGATTTTTTTTATAGAGTATACGATTCGCTCCCAACGGAAAACGTTTAGAACTACGTTCAGAAAACTAAGGCTTACATCCACTATCTTACTATTTTAGTTTTGAAAGCAAGTGAGGAAGGTCTCTTAGGATTTTTCCTGAAAAGCGCTCTCCCGCAGTTTTTTTTCCAAAAGTTTCTATAAGTAGATGAAGGATGTTTCCAAATTCACTTTACTCTGCCTTTAAGGTCGTGGTCTTAACCATATATTAAGAGTTGAAAGGAGAATAAAGTGCAGGAAACTTTAGATGTTCTTTAATTTGAGTGTACCAGAGGTATTTGCCCTTTGAAGAAAGTTTATTGAAATACAAAATTTCATGTTCTAACGGATCAATTTGTGATGAAATAAAATAAATTGATCAAATGCTTACAAAATGTTTCATTCACGCTCAATTTTATTTTAATGATTTTTTAATACGGTTTCAAAAGAACACGGTCTGATTTATAAAAATATGCGTTCAAAATTATATACAGGAATTTATGATTTTATTGACGAATAATTTTACCAATTTACTATACGAATTGATATGAAATTGCTTTCTTCGATATAGAAGAAACATTATTTATACAATACCTACCATCCAATATAAAACTCATAATTAATTTAAATTTAGTAAATTCATGATATCATCTAAAGGTGCTTGATGAAATTTCAAAATCGAATTTGATTTTTTATGTGTTATTGTTAATTTTTGATTTAAAGGCAAGACATTTTGAAAAATAAAAACACATATTTAGTACGTATTTTCACAATAAATATAAAATTATCACGACCAGTTTCGATATATTTTCATTATTTAAAAAATGGTTAGTGTTTATTTATTAAGTTGCCGTTGAAAAACTCGGTACAAGAAGCGCTTTTTTTCAATCGGATTTTCGATTCTGTTCGAAGGCATGGTGTATTTTGATGGCCTAAATTAGTCCTCCTGTAAAACTGACTGCAAAGAGCAGGGCGTTAATATGCCCTATGTTTTTTGTCCCCAATCTCGCTGTTAGAAGAGAGATTTAGCTACTGTGTAACAAACGATATTCGCAGGAAATATTATCTGATTATTTAAATGGTAAAAACTATTACTATGTTCTCTTTTCCAATTTTTTGTGACTAAGTCATAATATGTTTTACAATTTCTGTTTATTATTTAAACAATCACTTTTAGATGTTAATATTCTTTTAAAACCAAGGTATTTACGTATCGTATTGGCAGACAGTACAGTTTGAGTGTTCGATTGTTTTCCATACCATAGTGTAAAGTTTTGTAATCATTCAGTGCTTGAGATAAACCACAAAATATCATATAACTTTAATGGCTTTAATTTGTGATTGCCGGAATTGCCAGCTATACATAAATAAATGCATCATTTTTGCATGTCGCAAGAGCAAGCAAGAAAGATTCAAAGAGTTATAAGTGATTTATGTCGACTATTTCGGATGACGTTGAAACTGCATTAATAAAAACTGATATTTTGATTAAAATCAATAACAACACAAAAAAACAATCTTATACACGTTTATAAAAATATATGGTGTAAATAATGAGCAAAATAGACAAATTTTTCCTATAGCTTTTCGAAAACTGATCCAATCATACGAATGTTAGCAACCACTAAAATGCAATAATTGCAAATGACATTTGGCGACAAACATTTGCTCACATAAATTAGTCAGGTTAATTGAATTTGTTTGACGATGTTATACACAAGTGCCTAATAAATTGAGCGGTATCAGAATTTATCGATATATTCATAATCAACAAATCGACGCACTGCAAATTATGTGGAATGTATTATTCCTACATATAAATAGAATTTTTAGATGCTTCTTATAACGTAAATCAAAGCTTAGTTGTACAGCCGATCCCATTTATTCAATATTTTTTTGCAATGTTTTAAAACATTTATTTTTTTGGATTTTTTTTTTGAATTATGCTTTATAACACGGTGAAAAAATAGCAATATATTTTATAGCTATTTCTGCTCATTCCATCGTCAAAACTATGCTTAAATGAACATTTGCTTATCTATATATAGATTTGTAGAAAAGGTACACAATACATCTTCTCTCCTGTTTTAACGACCTCGTTTATTTCCTGCGAGCAATAAAACTAAAAAAAAATTAAAATTGTAAATGAAACTAAAAAGGCGGCTTTATCAATAAGTTTACGTATTGCACGGAAATGGTTTAATGGATAGAGATGGTTTATTACGGATACGAACAGCCTCTTACAATGGCTTAAGGAGCGGTGACAGACATATATTAGTTTGTTCGTTAAATTTTTTTTGTGACAATTGATATTTATTGATTTCCAGCTGTTCCAAAGCCGTCATCTTGCAACATGATTTGATTATAAAGGCGCTCAATTTGCATACGAAGTTTTAAAAACAATTAAAAACATTAATTTGATAAGTTTCATAAATGGTAAATACTATTTATGAGTCATTCATGAGAGGGCTTTACAAAAAATAATAATCAACTATAATTAACATATAATTGGGTTTTATATATATATTAATCAATGTATGTGTGTGTGATTGTTCTTTATGCATTACTACACAAATATCTGTTCGATATGAAACTTTAAAAATTTCTTGAGCACACTCCCACAAATATTTCGAGCATACCTCTTCCTCCCCAAATAGTAAATAAATAGAATTAAAACGACTCTGTAAACAATTAAATTGTTTGTAATCATAACGAATTTCCTTACTCTAAGATCGCAGTAATACGTGACGAGTCAGCTAGTATATAAAAATGTGTTTTTATTCTGAAAAAATACTGAAATATTATATAATACGTGTTAAATAATAAAAAAAAATACACAAAATTTGATTTCAATCCGAGGAAAGAACAAATTTATTAAAGTATATTAAAACATTTGTTTATTTAATTTGGTATTGTAAAAAGCGAGTTATCAATAAGGCTAATAAACAGTTAAGCATTATTAATTTAACTTACTTCAATTTTACCCAGATGTACCAATAAAACGTTAATGGCTCTATAAATTTATCGTTGATAAAACTCAATAATCTTCATGTCTAAAATGTTATTGGAAATATGCCGTAGGCACAAAATAAATGGTATATCATCAATTTTATTAATTCACATATCAAAAAGGCAATTTGGTTTGTTAGTTTCTCAATATACACGTAATGTTCAACCATCAAAAAGTTGATACTGCTTGCTTACCGCTGATGGCGTCGTGATTAGTTATAGCTTTTGTGACGATTAATTAATGAAACTTTTATTTTCCATTATTTATTTAATGAATACATAAAACGTTCGTGAATGTTTTATTAAATATTAAAATTTGTACCAAAATATTATGTAAAAGCACACACAAATAAATTATTTTAACAAATATATAAAACGTTAGTTTATAAAATAATTGACATTATATTCCATAACCATTTTCCGAGGTCTAGGCAATTTTTTATTTCTTATATTGTATAACTAGCGAGTTTTTCAAAATAAAAATACTTTGTTTGATTTTTAATGTTTTAAATAATAAAAAAACATTTTTAGTACTTATTTCCACAACATCTTTTTTGGTCAGGACCAGTTTTGTTCATCGCGAGCATTAACAACTGATCGAATACAATTTACAAGCAAGTCTACTTAAACAAAATTTGAGTTAAAGGTAACAGGGAAACAAAACCATGGATTCAATAACTCAGATACATTTACAGGAAATCAAACAATATTAATTTACTTTTTTAATTCAATCAAATTTGATATTGTCTTAATAATCTTCCAAGAGTTTTTGCCATCCCTTCCTTAACAATTGACAATAAAATTGACAAATGTCACTGCAAAAAAAGAAGGCCGCTATAACAAATTTTAAACGTCTCTATTGAAATAATTTTAATGTATTTTATGGCAGGTATTTTATAACTCTTGTATATATAAAACAATTTTTTTTAAAATTTAGATTTTAAGAACCTTTTATAGTGTGTATTCGTAACGTATTCGTATTAAATTAATTTCTTTGTTAACATTTATTCAAAGATGATTTTCGAATTACGTTTGCATATTAAGGTTTTCTGAAGATACTTGCATACTTAACTCATTTTTAAAAAAGTGTGATTCGTTACGTTTTTGAAATACACGACTCAATCAGCAAATTTCTATTGTATTTCTAAAGTATTGTATATGCATTTGTGTATCTGTGTGTGTGTGTTTGTATGCATATACATGCGTGTGTGTAATAAAGTATGTGGGGATATAAATATAACATAATTAGAATTCGCGTGGTATCCATGTGAACTGGATTCACTGTAGATTGCTCAGCTCTGCAGCGACTTACTACTGTCAATTATGAACATGAACATTTTAAGTCTACACGCAAAATGTGAAGGTAATTCGATGAGTAGCATGTGAAGGTAGAACGTCATAGATTTTAACACTCCGTAAAAGTGATTAAAAAAAATGTTTTTGATTTTTTTTAAATGAATTAAAAAAAAAATACAATTTTAAGCTTATTTAAAATCATGGAACTCTTTAGGTATAATAATATTTATGATCTTTCCGCTATCTTACAATATTTCTCACCATATAATATTCTGTATTTATAAATGGATTATGTACATTAATAACCCCCACCCTTTATTTCCAAGTATATAATATTTAATATAATAATTCAAGCGCTCTTACAATACCTTATCATCCCAGCTTTACCAGCACATATTAAGACATATATATAACCTAAAATATTGGGATTTATTGTATGGCGTAGACGTCGTAGACCGTAGAGGGTATATCGTAGACCTTCAAGAATATTATTTTATTTTTCACTTGTTTGCGACATGGTTTTAATATTAAAGATTATCTTTAACACATTCACCACATGACGAATGTGCCGAAAGTACGGATAAATTGTGAATTGATAAAATTGTAACGTTTTACAAAAATCATTATAACTTTATCTTTATAGGGAAATATTTGTTGAAAATTGGTAAAATTATTTATTTACTGCGATAAAAAAATGAGATGTGAATATATTTTTATCGTTATATCGAGTTTATCTTCATGTATTTAATAATTTCTGTTTATTATTAAAACAATCACTTTAATGAGATGTTAATGTTACTTAAAAATCAAGGTTTTTACGTATTGGAGGACACTTGGAGCTTGAGTGTTTCATTGTTTTCCATACTACTGTGTTTTGCTTTGTAATCATTCAACAAACTACCGCGTTACCTAAATGGCTTTACTTTATAATTGCCGGGATTGTCAGCTATAAATAAATAAGTGAATCATTACTGAATGTCATGCGAGCAATAAGTGTCTTAAAATAAAATTTATAAAATAATACACTTAAGGAGTTATGAGCGATTATTGTCGACTATATCGAATAAGGTCGAATCTGTGTTACCCGGTATTAATGTGTTAGTTAACGTGAGATAAGTCAATGTTAACCAAGGTAACATGATATATTTTGATTTTGTTTTATTAAAACAGTTTTCAAAACAATATCTATTTTAAATTTTGACCATTCAACATTCTAAATCAAGTAAGCTTAAGGACGATTGAAAATGACATCAAAATACTTTTTTGTAACAATTTTTACAGTATATCAATTATTTTTGATCACATAATTAATATATTGTGAAAATCTTTACAACTTTGTACGATTCCACTTGTTTTGTTACTAATCACCCGCGTTTAGCCTTTCGGCATCTTAAGGCATTTTATCATACGGATGCAACAGAACTGATTGACTGAAAAGACTAACAGACTCACTTGTGATAGAATGCATGAAGATGCCGAAAGGCGACACCCGGGTCGTTAGCGACAAAACATGTGGAATCGTACAAAGTTTCGACAATTCAAATTCGATAATGAAATTCTACCAACAACCTTTAGTCGATATCACAAATTGTATTCCTTCACTATAGAATGTCTGATAACTGATGTTGAAATTTCGTCTAGCACCTTCAGCCGAATGTTATATAATGAATAAAAAGACATGTTATATTTAGCAAGATAAGATCGTAAGTGAATATTTTTATAACAAAAGTCATTTAATTATCGGAAGAGCTTTTGTTCATAAAATGCTCTCAAAAAATAATAACATTAAGCATGACATACTTTTTGAGCTTTAGCGTTGCATCACAATAACTCACCTTTGGCAGGTTTGTACAGCGAATACTCCGTTATCTTTATGATTTCCTGTCACGCCAAAGCGTTGGCCATTTATGGAAACCCAATCGTTAAATAACAGTAGCATTTTCTAAATAAATTTTAATATTTCACGAAAATGTGAATAAAAAAACAATTATCGCTAGGCAAACCAGAGCTTACATAATACATAAAATAATTCTGTGCACGCATAGGTTCCGCCTATGATTGCGTATGTATTTTTTTTATTGCTTTTTTAAATAGGGGGGAATTTTTGTTACATTTTTCGTCAAGTTTGTTTTCTGTAGATGTGAATTAACCATATCAATTTATAACTTGTGATTTAGACTAAGGGTGCTTCATGGAATTTCAACATCAAATTTGAATTTTTTAAATTGTATACGATCCCACATGTTTTGTCACTAACGACCCGGGTTTAAACGGGTTTCGACATTCTATCACAAAGATGCAACATAACTGATGTCATAATAAACAGTTAGCATTGTGGATACACCGATGGTATTAATTTAAGGACTAACTGTAACTAGAAGAAGTAAGAAGAGAATGTATAACTAACTGCTTATGTGCGTCTCTTCTATTTCGTCCGTGTGATAGAATGCCTGAAGATGCCGAAATGCGAAACCGGGTCGTAGGTGACAAAACATATGGAATCGCATAAAGTTTTAACAACTTAAATTTTATATTATTTTACTTAAATTTATGATATCGACTGCAGGTGCTTAATTGAATTTCAATATCAAATGTCAGTTGTTGCATCAGTGTGATAGAATGCTTGAAATGCCGAAACACGAAACTGGGCTGTTAGTGACGAAACAAGTGGATTCGTGCAAAGTTATAACAATTCAAATTTGATACCGTTTCATATTTCATTTCTTTTTTACGCGATGCATTGGTTCCAGATATTGTTTTCTTAGTTCTATAACGTTTGGTTTTGAGCACCTGCTAATTTCTATCGTTGTAAATATAGACTTGCTTGTAAGTTGCATCTTATCAGTTGAAAATGCTCGCGATGAGCGAAACTGGTACTGATAGTAAAATGTTTTGTAAAAATAGTAATAACAATGTGATTTTATTATTTACAATATCCATCAGTTCTGCTGTATCCGTGTCATAGAATGCCTGAAGATATCGGAGGGCGAATCCCGGATCGATAGTGACAAAAAATTCAATCAGTAGAATCGGAGTTGGAGTCATGAAAAAATAGTGAATTCTTTTTCGATTAGACGATTTTGAAAAATATCTCGGTGAACAATCGGCCGAATTGGTTATTTCATCATTAATTTATTGCACATAGTTAAAAAATGAAGGAAAAAACCAAACATTTTTTTTTTGTTGCAGTAGTGTTTTAAGACGCGTTGTTTTTTTGACAACTATGCAGTCTTGGTTTCAAGTTTATTGGAATTCAAATTTAAAGTAATCAATGAAGCGAGTTCTGTTAAACTGTATTATTTACTTGATCATAAAATATATTGACAAAATATTACTAAAATAATATGTTTTCTTTCCAGTGTTCCGTACACTGGTTATAATTTAATACGGTGTTTTGAATGTCCATTGCTAATATTTTTCAAAGAAGTGTTACCTTAAAAGGTGTTGCTTTAGAAAGGATCATAACAAACAGATTATCGATTATCTATTTTTTGGAAAAGGTTAAATCTTTTCACAGTTTTCGATCGAATGACTAAATTTGCTTGTTGTCACGACTCAAATTATGTAATTGGATGATTCATTTTTCAGAAATATTCCCAGAATTTAACAGTACACCATTTGTAACAGGGGTTTTAAAGTGTGTACCGCGGGTAATTGTGTCGCAATCGTACCGCAAGTTTTGTTTTTGATCTATATTTTTCAATTTATCTTGAAAACAAAAGCATTTTGTCATATTTTTTTAATTCTATAAAAGACTTTATTTGAGTTATATAAAATAAAAATATTTTTGATCATTTGTATAAAACATTTGTCAAACATGAGATCAAAATAAATAGACAAACATGTCGCATCTGTTTTGCGAATTCACACGACAAAATTTGAACCTAAATTGCAGGATTTATTATACATGCCTATCATATAGCACTACCCGTCACATTCTTACGTCTGGTATAAGAAGCTGTTTTTCGTGGTATAACAAAACGTTAAGCATTTAAATTATTTAAGTGCTGAGATTGTCTCAGGAGCAATCGCTAAAAATGCAATAGCTTCCATTTTAGAGTGCAGACTAACACTTTATTTATTTCAGTGGTTCTTAACCGGGGTGCCTGCCCCCTCAGAGTTTCGGGAAGGTATTTCTGGGGATGCAGGAGAAACTCTTACAATGTATAATAACTTTTAAGGTGTTAATTGTCACTTCTTGATGGAAAGACATGACAGTTTGAATAATAAAAACAGATTTTTAAGTACTTATTCCCACAATATATTTTTTGACCAGGACCGGTTTCGCTTAGTGTGAGCATTATTATAAGTTGATAAGTTGAAAACCGCTCCGCATCAAAAAATACATTGTTGAAATAAGTACTAAAAATTTATTTTATCATGAAAAAAATGTATGATAAATTATTTTTACTGTATTTAATTTTCCAATGTCATCGACTTAATTGTTTCTTTGTTTTAAAATGGTTAGATAGATTTGAGTGTGGCGACTCACCTCTCTTACTCTACAATACAATATATTTCGAAAAAATCGAAAAAAAAAGTTCAATGTGGTGCCGAGACCTATTTTCAGACTCAAAGAGGTGCAGCATACTTTAAAGTTTAAGAAACACTGATTTATTTAAAGACGGATGCCTATATGCGCGAGTCAGTACGCTAACGTACATTTCGCCTTAGTAGCCAATAAGTTGATTCGGACCAACTTGTGCAATTCTTCTCGCTCGTTGGACAAGAGAGGACAAACCCAAGGGATATGGTCAGTGTCCAGTATTTTGCCACATATGTAAAAATTGGAATCGAAAGCACCATGTTTATTTAAAAAACAAAACTATTTAAAAACGGTGCCCTGCCTTATATTTTTGACTTTATTTGATCTAGTCATAAAATATTGTAAACATCTGATTTTTAAGCACACAGGCAACATCATTATTTTCAGAATCCATTTCTCACTTTTGTATGATATTAAAGTGATTCATCATTCCGAAGAAACGTAAGAAATATCAACAGAGCAAAAAGAAATTTTATATTAGATTTCTCTTCATAATGATTTCATTGGAAAGTTCTTTTTTAAATCGACTGGACAAACAAATGCCAAACAATATTTGATCAAAATTATACATTTGAAACAGCAATTTATCATTTTATTGACGAACGATATTACCAATTTAGTATAGGAATTGACGTGAAATCGCTTTTTTTGATGGAAAAACAACATATTGGTATAAAGAAATATATTTTTTTTTTTTGCTATAAAAACCGTTGTTTCTACAATACGTTGCATCCAATAACAAAGCGATAATCACATTTGATTTACGTAATTTATGATTTCGATTGAAAGTGCTTGTTGACATTTTAATATATTTATAATTTATGATATCGTATGAAGGTGCTTGAACAAATTTGAATTGTTGCCTCTATGCATAATTCCATATTTTTGTTATTAACGACATTCGGGTTTCGCCTTTCCGCATCTTCAGGCATTAGGCCTTTTTTGAATCAATTTAAATATTCTTTCGGAGGTAAACTTATTAAGTTGGTAATTCTTTATTTAATATTCTAGTTTTTTAAGTACGCGTATTTTAATACATTTAGTACCATCACGATAAGCAAAATTAGAGCTAATTTAAAATATGTTACGAAGTTATAAATTGGAATTCAATTTTTTGTTAGAATTGTTAAATTTAAAAAATACAGCTCGCAAAATTTCGTTTATATTTTTATGTTATTACAAATAAAATCAAGTTTTTAACGAGGCAATGATTGATATTTTAACGTTTAATTGAAGTTATTAAGAATTCAGCTCGGATGTTTGAGATTCTGCGAAAGTGTTACAGTAGAAACAAAATACGATAAAGAATGTTTTTTTTGTGCTGGAAAATTAATAAAAAAATATACACTTAAAAATGAATATATTTTATTTGATTACGCGAAAATAAAATTATAGCATTCCGTAGCCAGAGAAGACGAAAAAATGTGGTCATTCTTTTTCGGTATTGGCATTAAATTTGCGTGACTCGAAAAAAAAAATTTCGTGTCATAAACGAACCAACGAATTCAGCAAATTTCATTTGGATGTGAGGTCTAGTCGACCGACAAAAATACTCAAGCGAAGGTCTACGGTAGTCGTTGGCAACCTTTTTCGGTTGTGAGACAAATGAGACTATAAAAAAAAATACTACAGTCAATAATTATATTCATTTGAAAACAATTCCAATATATAATATTTCACTGAGAAAGTTATGACAATATGCTTGAAAACTCAAAACATCTTTGTCATATATGAATTGTTAAAGCTTTGCACGATTCTACAGGTATTTGCCTAAAGATACTGAGAGGCAAAACCCGGGTCGGTGATAGTGACAAAACATGTGGAATAGTAAAAAGTTTTAACAATACAAATTTGATATTGAAATTCCATCAAACAACTTCAGTCGATATCATAAATTATAAGCGTTTTCTTCTTTTATCAGTGGTTTTCAGATAGTAAATATATGACGTTGATTTAGTCAAGGGTACTATATAATTAATTATTCAATCTTAGGTAGTGGTTTCCAAATTGTTAGGCGCCAAAACTTTTAAATAAAAAAAATATTGTTCATACCACAATATTTACAAATTGGTACTATTTCATATTGTAACGTGATAAAACCTTGTTATTATTATGTTGATTTGTAGTTTTTAGTTTTTTTTCGAATACTTTTGTTATTATTTTAAACATGTCTATGTTGTCATATTGGACGGAAATATTTTTTAAGAAATATTATTTGTTGATTAAGTTGGTAGAACTCCACTAAAAAACGATGAAATAATAGGAATGTACTTGAGTTTTGCAAAATTTATTAGGAAAGTTTTAAATTGAAAGCTATTTCGGCTTACGTCTTCATCAGAAATAATATAATTTTGTTAGCAAAACATCATCAAGAGAACCGTCTTAATTTGAACTGGTTGAAGTCTGAATTTGCGGTTGTTAATTTTATCCAGGTTAAAATTAAAATAAATTTAACGAATCAAAATATTTGCTCACACTTTCAAGAAGAACCAAACGCGGACAAAATGACAAAGCTATTGTTTTTAAATGAAAACTTTAGGTTCAGAAAGTTTCTTCATTTTTAAGTTGCCGAATTTTTCACTTTATGATCCGCTGACGAAGGTTGTCTACGACCGGTTTACGATCCGAGCAATTCAGAAGATGTTCTGAACCGAACCACATTTAAATACAATGCATAAATTTTCTATTATTATCTATATGTTTTGTCCTTTTTAAGTGTATGAAGGTACCCGCTAAAATATACGTCCCGGACATTTGTGAAAAAGTCAAAAGTCTTGTCACTAAAGTAAGTCGCTTGAAATATAATCAGAATTCTTGAATTTAACTAATAATAGGAAAAAAACGGGAAAAGAGCACTTTCAAGAATTCGACATTTTCTGTATATTTTTAAATATACTATTAAAATTTGTACCAACAAGTCTACGGAGGAAAATTACTCGTAACCACTCTTGGCCTATAGAGCTGGATTAAGCAATTATTAAATCATGCACTATTTTGTTAAAAGGTATAAAAAAAAAAGAGGTAAATTTTTGTTTAAATAATAATATATATCTTGAGGAACAGTTGAGTTTACTACGTGCTGAATCTAAAGAGATATCGATAATATCTCGTTTCTATATAATACTCAATTCACCTCAAATTTTGTCTTAGATAATTTAATGAATACTTAAAAAGAAATAAAACATTTTTTTTCTTAGTAAGTAAGTTTCATGTAACACTTATAAACATCAAAGTTACAAAAAACCTTTTTAAAATTTATTTTCGCACAAAGTAAGGCTTTACTTCTCAAAGTTATAACTAATATCTAAGAGCTTTGTTTTGCTTAAAAAGCTTTTGGTGAATCGAAGATTAGTTTCGTAATAAAAATGTAACATTTTCTCTTTTATTCATTTCTATATCATAGGATTTATTCAGAAGATATTCATCGAGATATTGTAATAAAAAAAACGAAACGAATTTCTAAATTAAGATTAGGACGGGCTTCGTTCATAGCATGATACAATACAGAATAAAACAAAGATTTTAAATAGAACTTTGAATTTATAATTACCAGCCCTACAAATTAAACAATTTGACGTTAATCGTACAATATGTATATTTTTATGCAGTGAAATAATCAAAAAATAATATTGAATTGTGGTTAGTGAAAGAACCGCTGATCTTAATAACATAACATGGTCAAAAAAGCACAAACCATGTGTTTTTTAATGAAACTTGTTACCTTTTCACTAAGTTTTTAAAAATAATCGTTACAAGATTATCGGAAATAACGAGTAGATTATATATTCCAAAACTATTATTTTTTTCTAAAATTGACAGTAAATCGATACATCACGTTCCGTATCAGACAGTAATGCTCCCGATGAGAGAAACCGGTCCTGACCTTACGAATATAAAACTGTGGAAATACTACCAAACATTGTAATTTTATAATTTAAATTCGTTTAAAACTATATAAATATGTTATCAATAACGCTGTAACATAGTAATGTTCTTAATTCAAATTTTCTTCGTTTCAATAGCGTTATTTTTAACCGAGCTTATAAAACTTTTTCTATTCACAATAAAATTCTATTTCAAAGGTGTGCGAATCCAAAAATTATTAAATTACCTTATGACATTCGCAAATTGTTTGCATTTGTTTTATTACAGATTACTTGTGTATTTAAAATTTCTTGAAATAGGTGATCTTTTTTTTTTCATCTAAAAATATTTTGGAGTGACCTTCTACTTGCTTTTTCATATTCTAACTATAGGCTTTAAGTCGTGTGAGACTATTTTAAAATATTGTATTTTACCAAAAGCTTCCATAAGTATACGAAAGCTTTTAACGGTATTTTGCTTCAAAATAAAATAATGAACATCGAAATAGCATAATGATTTAAAACCTTTTACAGATGCTTTCGTTTGACTTAAATCTAACCATTTTAAGATGAAATAAACATACATGATATCACCACATCAGTACAATTTTACATAATATGAAGATAAAAAAACATGTTACCAAGGCAACAAAAAATACTTTCAAAGAATTATATATAACATGAATATATAAGCAGATCTATATGTTGAAAAAAGTACGCATAAAAAAAATATTCACGAAACGAATTTCATTCAACGGTGTGTCATGAAGTCAAAAAAGTTTGACAGGCACTGATTTAGGGTCTATACTTTTTTTGGGTAATTCCATTTGTATTATTTTGTATTTATATGAGAGAAATCAACTGTTTATTGATGGTCAGTTGTATTGGATTCGTGTGATGACTTACCTGAAGATACGAAAAGGCGAAACTAATGTAGAGAGTGAAAAAAAACCATTTGGAGGTGCAGAGTTTGTACGACTTAAATCTGATTTTGAAATTTCATCAAATGATATCGTTAATTAGGCAAAAAAAAGATATTAGCATTTACTTGGTAGAATTCTATTATAACACGGTAGAAAAAAACTAGATCAACGCTCACTTCAAGATATACATAAGATCAATTTGTCACACAGTCAAAAAATAGCAATGTATTTTAGTTCTATAATTTTTTTTATTGTATAAGAACATAGTTATTTCAGCTTATATATTTCTGACGATGACGTGAGCCGAAATAGGTATCAACTATATCTTATAAAAAAAAATTGTAGAACTAAAATACATTGCTATTTTTTCATCGTGTTATAATGGTGTCTACCAAGTGAATGCCAATCAATCAATGTGTATTTTAATACATTGTTTAATTGTCATGTAATATATTTTTTTTGTATATAAAGTTGGACGCTTCTGGCTTAAGATAGAAGTGTGCCCATATTTCAAAACTCGCGTAATCCTTTGCGCTTTCTTGTTTTGAATAATGTCCCCTCAAAGTATTGGAATTTTCCAACGCGGGGACGTAATGTTGGCAATATTTACTATCTACTGATGCGTGAATAGTCATGATATCATATGAAAGACTTTTCCATCATACGAAACTACATATTTCTAAGGCCTGAAATTTTATGGCACCTCAAAGACTGCGCAATCGGTATGATGTAACAAACCAAATATTTATATTTTTTTTATTTACAAATTTTCTATAAACGAAATAACAAATCGATATTTGAAGTCAGCGCTTCAAATCAAAAATTCATTGAAACAATCGGTAGTGAATAAATGGCAAGTCATTGGCAAAAATCACTTTTATTGTTTATCGAATAAATTCGTATTTACTTGATAGAGCTCCATTATAACACGGTGAAAAATATTGTAGCAATGTAATAAGGTGTTAATTAACTGTCACTTCTTGTTGTAAAGGCATGATGGTTTAACTATAAAAAAACATTTTTAGCACTTATTTCAACAATATATTTTTCGATCAGGACCGGATTCGCTTATATTTCATTATTTGTGTTAATATTGTATGATTTATTATAAATTGTTCATTCTTAGTTCTTGAACCGATGGCTTTGTATACCTGCTACGTTTAACTTAAATGTTCTGTATAAATAAACTTGTTTGTAAATTGTATTCTATCAGTTGATAGTGCTCGCAATGAGCGAAACCGTTACTGATCAATGTCTTAAATATTGTTGTGTTCGTAACACGAAGATGTATTCGGATAACGAGCAAAAAGGATCTTTCTAATCTACTTATTCAATTTGTAAAGCTCGGTTGATCGCTTAGCGAGCCATTTAGATAGCCTAATTTACATCAAATTTTAAATAGCTTTTACTTATTATTTACTTCTGAACGATGTTGTGTCACAAAATGTCTAAAAAAGCAAATTAGAGATGAAAGCTTAGAAAAGCCGTGCTATAATATATTATATTGTATAAATATATGCTAGCGGATATAAATAA
Source organism: Himalopsyche japonica (assembly GCA_028555115.1). NCBI lineage: Eukaryota > Metazoa > Arthropoda > Insecta > Trichoptera > Rhyacophilidae > Himalopsyche > Himalopsyche japonica. Next base: position 113,780 of record JAHFWJ010000754.1, on the reverse strand, counting down.
ACGAATTTTCTCATTCGTAAAATATAATTCTCCTGACCAATGAAACCGGTTTCCCGCATTTATTTTGAAACATTATTAAAGCCACAGTTTCAATTATAAATATTTGAAAATTTTGTTAGATGGGTTCAGTGTGAGGACGGGTGACCGCAAATAGTTCCGAAATTATTTCGAAATACCATTCTCTGACTTTTCAGTGCGTGGCCAGTATATTGTTGGAAGCTAGTTTAGCCCTTTCTAAAAATTTTGCATTGAGATCATTGCTTGTTAGCCTATCTGGTAGTCCGATGGGAAACGTTATAGGGCATTTGACGTATTCGGTTTTACTGACCACTGGTTACAAAAACTTTATCCGCTCTTATATAAATAGATGATTATATCGATTTTTGGATTTACGTTAAAAACAATGTATGTTAAGTATGTCATTCATTGTTAGTCATTTTGTGGTGAAGTAAGGTAATTTTTATAAACTAAAACAACATTTTTAGTTTGAATTACACAAATTTTTATTAGAGTTATGACAGACTTGCCTCATCTCAATAATAATCAACATAAACAATACAAATAGAATCAAGGCTTTTAATTAAAGCTTTGAATTATTCATTATCATCATATAAAACAGACTGTCAAAAAACTTAAATGTAAAACATTTAAAAGTAAAATAGTTCATAAATTAAATGTTAAGGGTCTCTGAGAATTTTGATAGTAAAAATACACTTTCGTACTTATTTTCATAGTATATTTTACGATCAGGACCTGCTTCGCTCATTGCCAGCATTATCAACTGATATTTGTAATGCTCGCTTTATTATTTAAATGTAATGATCAATAACACGATTGATAGCTATTTCGGCTCAGAATTAATTCTGATGATGGCGTGAGCCGAAATAGCTACAAATTATATCTTATAAAATTTTGGATATCTAAAATACATTGCTATTTTTTCACCGTGTTATAATAGAGTTCTACCAAGTAAATGCCAATTCAATCAATAATTTTGATTAATCTTTTGCTGGTTTATGTTGCACTTTATTAAGGTAACGTTATATATTTAAAATTTGCTTAGGATCCTAACTTTTCCTTGAGTAGATTGCCAAAAGAAAATATTTTATAGGCTTTTATTGTAAAAAATAAAATAAAGAAATAAATTCAAATGTATTACTTTAAGAATTGAGAAATATTTTCTGTTGGTAACGAACCGTAGGCAAAGTTAGAAAGTCAGGCAAAGTTAGCATGACAGACAAAGTTAAGATCATAGTCAAAGTTGCGGCAATTAAAAGAATCTATTAGCTATATGCAGGTACTTTTTAAGTGTTTGTATATATTTGTTAATATGTTTAATTCAGTATTAAATTTGAAAGACAAACTAATTTAAAAAATAGTTTTTTTTTAACATTTAATGTTTTTGTTTACGGCTACTTTTCAATAAGTAAAGACATTGTAGTTACAAAATGAAACGCAATGTGAAGTCACATTTGAGATGTCCAATTGTCGATTCTTGATGATTTTTTTATAATAACACAATTTCTGTTCGGACTGTTCATTGTTTTCTTAGTTCTTGAGCCATTGGTTTTGCATACCAGCTAATAAATTATTAAATCAACATTTTTTAGAAACGGACTACATTATTATTATTAATAGGTTATTTATTTATTAATGATTGCGATGAGCAAAATTGGTCCTGATCATAAAGAATATTATGGAAACAGTACTAAAAAGATGTAATGTGTAAAATTATATCAACAAATTTTTCAAAAAAAATGTGGAAATTTTAATGAAAAATGTGTTTCATTTTTTGAAAATATATTTTGTTTGCCGTACAATTTAAGTTTATAAATTGTCCAGAAAAATAGAATATAATTTTGAATGGGAATTTCGGATAATGCGACGTCAAAAAGGTCTGCCTTATTCCTACCGTCTATTTGATTACTGCTGTCAACCTAGCACAATAATATGGATGCTTTTTGCCGTGTAAGCCTTATTTTATTATACCGAATTTTGCGACCCACCCATGAGGCATCAATGGAAGCTAAGTAAGTACTGAGTTCCAAGAACAAATGTAGTACCTTATTGCTGTAATTAGAAGGCAAGGGTTTTGAATAGAGATGTCAACATATGTAACGAGTACTTAAATATTTGAGAGTAGGTTATTAGGTTATTTTTTTATCATTTAATATATATTATTTATAATGGATTGTTGATTTGTTTCGATTCTGTTTGTAAATTATTATAAAGAGATTATTGACATTTAATTTAAAATTCATTTTCTTTTAGTATAATGAATATTGTATGACTTAAAAATCTGAAATTTTGTTTCTTGTTCTTGAACCATTGGTATTATAATATATACATGCCAACTTCAAAATTTTTGTACAACTAGAATTGCTTATTTTTTTTGTTATCAGTTAATAATTCTGGTGATAAGATGATAAGATAAAAAAAAGTGGTTTAAGATACGTTGGAAAATATAAAGGCATATTTTTTTAATCTATAAAAATAAAAAGATGATAAGAAATATTTCGACATTTGCCAACAATCTGTTATCGAGTTATTGGAAAATAGTTCGTTTAACGCGAATGATCCTACAAAATTATGAATGATGTTAAGCTGAAGCAAATTTTTGAATATTGCGTGTTAGAATACACTTGGTGCAAAATGAATGCACCTGCTAAAATTTCTTGGTGGAGTTTTGAATTGTTTTAAGTTTTGAGGCCCTTTGTACCAAGCACTGAGGTATTGCGTGATGGAATTTGTACTCAAATCTGAGACTCAGTATTAAAGAATAGATTCCAGTATTGACTGACTTTAGTTTGTAATGTTTATTAAAACATCAATATATTTAAGGCTACCTTTAAATTAAACAATTAAGGATGTATTTAATAATCGAGTCAAAAACGCGCCGTTTTCAAAAGTCTCATGAATGTATAACGTCGATTGGTTCCACGGATAGAAAAAGTGGATTAAAAAGATCATTTTAGTTCGTTATCCAAATTTTTGTTCGTTGTCCGAACACGAAAATCTTTAGTGATAGTATTTGTCGTCCAATTTGTACGCAATCCGGACTTTTTTTCAACCGATCGCCCAGTATATATTCATAATTAATGATATCGACTGAAGGTGCTTGATGGAATTTCAGTATTCAATTTGAATTGTTACAACATTCAAGAAAGACTCATTATAAATATCGTTATCGAAAATTATCACAGGCAAGTACGTTAATTATTATGAGATTAATATTATTAAATTTATTTTAGCTACCATTTAGTTTTTGCCTTGGGGTCTGTGTTTTCCTGTAATTAACGAATTTATATATATACGATGATATCTGTTTATTGTGTAATTTTATCACGCACTTTCAGTCGATATCATAAATTAAAAAATATATCACTTTTAAGGTGTTAACTGTCACTTCTTGATGAATGGCTTCATGATGATTCTTAGTTCTAGAATCCATGGTTTTGTATAACTGCTACCTTTAACTCAAATATTTTCTATAAAAAGACTTGTTTGTAGATTGTATTCTATCAGTTGATAATACTCCCGATGAGCGAAACCGGTCCTGATCAAAAAATGTATTATGAAAATAAGTACTAAAAAATAAAAATTATCACAGGCAATTGTGTCAATTATTATTAGATTGATATTATCAAAATAGTTTTGGCTGCCATTTAATGCTTGCCTTGGGGTCTGCGTTTTCCTGTAATTAATACCTTTGGTACTATTTATTTTACGTTAGTTCTGTTACATCCATGTGATAGAATGACTGGTTTCGTCTTTCGTCATCGAAAGGCGAAACCCGAGTCGTTAGTGAAAAAAGCATATGGAATCGTACAAAATTTTAACAATTCAAATTCGACGTATATTTATTTTCACTTGATAATGTCGAATATCAAATATTCGACCGTGGCTTATTTGTTTTGTATATATTATAATATATGAATGAATATTCGGTGGATGTTCGTTAAATTAAAATATTTTTTTTCTTTATGAAACTGAAGTGTTAAAATATTGTTAAAAAAAAAAAATACTCGATTACAATACACGGTCCTAATGAAATTAAATATTTAAGTACGGCACAGCAAAAACAGTCTCGTTTCTGAATTGCAGGTCACTTGGGAGAGGAATATTATTTTCTACAAAACGTTTTATTCATTTTATAAAAGAGGTATGTTTTCGTATTTATTAAACGGTAAATTTAGGTGGTTTTAATCAAACGGAAAATTGCCTAACTTTTAGAATATATAGTCTTCACAAAAAATAAGATAGTAATTCCATTTGTTTTAAAAATTCGGTAAGTTTTTTGATTAAAAAAGAAAACGCTCTAATGACCAAGAAAATATGTATTATATTTCTTCTGAGCCTTTAAAATTAATGAAAAATGTAAAAAAAATACTATGCTAATATCACTATGTCTTTGTACATGGAGAAAAAGCTATATTTGTATTTCTACGTAATAAATAACGGCACGTCAAAGTCAATTTCTAGGAAACTTTGAAAAAGAAGAATAGAAGAAAGCAATAAGTAATTTTTGTAAAAAAAAATGCTTGAAATTTCTTTGACGTCAGTCAATTGTCGAAACTATTTTGTGAGTGCTCATATAAATAATATTTTATATGAGATAAAATATTTTTTTGAATATCAATTAATATTCAGTGAAAAGGATATGGTATTTTTATTAGAGCTTACCTTACGAGCTATTAAGCTTTAAACTTTTTCTTTACAATATCGACTGAGAGATTTTAAAAGATCTTCATTATCAAATTTTATTCTAATTTATTGAAACTTTGTGCGATTTCACATATTATATTTGTCTCTAACGACCTAGATTCTTCTTTCGGCATCTTCAAGCATTTTATGGCACGGATACAACATAACTGACACACAATATCAGTAATCATCGGTTATATACAAATAAGTTAATTACAAAGGAAAAACACAAATCCTAAGTCTAAACAAACGACTGAACTAATTTTCAATAATATTAACACGGTGAAAAAAAATAGCAATGTATTTTAGTTCTACAAAATTATTTTTTAAAAATGATAGATATTTTGGCTCACGCCATCGAGCTAAGGAGCATGTAAGATCATTCAACAGTAAAAAAAACAGATTCACAATTCGCTAATCCCGTTATAAAGGAATCACATAATATAAATCCAAACTCAGCGTTTAAGTGTTTCCATCTTTGTAGTAAGGATTGAAGGATGACGGCTTTTGAACAGCTGGAATTCAATAGACATCAACTATCACAAAAGATTCTTAATCGACAAACTAAGATATGTCTATCGCCATTGCTTAGCCATCTGCGGGGTGTTTCTTTGTTTCTATAATAGCCCATTTCCGTGCCATATGTAAACTTATTGATATAGCCGCCTTTTTAGTTACATTTAAAAATTTTAGTTTTATTGCGAGCAAGAAACAAGCTAGGTCGTAAAAACAGGAGAGAATATGTATTGTGTACCTTTTCTACACAGCTATATATAGATAATAAAACGTTAGCTTAAGCATAGTTCTGACGATGGCGTGAGCCGAAATAGCTATCAACTATATTTAAAAAAATAATTTTGTAGAACTAAAATACATTGCTATTTTTTTCTCCGTATTATAATGGAGTTCTACCAAGTGAATGCAAATTCAATCAATAAATTCAATAATATTGATTAAATAATAATGACATTCAATTGCCTGTATTAAAAACTATTAAAACTGTTAGTGAGTTTTTGATGAAAGGATTCTACAACAAAATATAATCAACTATCATGAAAATGCAATTGGGTATTTGTTTACTAAGATTTACCTATTTATTTGAAATTAGTAGGTAACGGTGAGAATTGAGCATCAGATGAAGTAAAATAGGAAAAGAGATTCTTGGCTCATTGAACTTTTCTCACCTAAGGGATATAACAAAAAGGACATTTAAATTTCATGCTAGAAGTTAAGAATATAACATGAATAATTAACCTCTTTTTATTTATTTAATTAATTGATGAACGAATTGATGATTTCTCCTGTTTTGATGAAAATCAAATTCGCCGAATTCCGAAATCGCAAATTTTAATTACTGAAACTTTGTATGATTACACATATTTTGTTTCGATTTCTTTTTCCAAGTTTTTTCTCTTTTAAACATATAGGTGCATGGTTTAAAGATCGATCCATTCAGCTCATTATCGGTCCAAGAAAATGTGTAGTAGAATATATTCTTTTTTATCAGAATTGCGTTCTATAAGACGGCCTTGTCGAGTGGATGCATACACATAATGAGTGGAGGTGTTATAACCACATTATTTGTTTTTAATATTCGTTGTACAAATGTTCAATAGTGTGGTACGTAAATGTACCAGACCAAATACGTTATACCCTGTTTCAAAATAAAAAGTTTTCTAGTGCTTATTTCCAGTCGGGAAACACAAAAAATCAGCATATCATTTTCTTGATTCCAATTTGTATGATGATTTTTTTACTCACTCAATGTAACTGTTTTTTCAGAGAGGTTTTCGCAAAAAAGAAAACGTTATATATATTCAAAGCAATGCAGATTTCTTGAGAGCTTACGTGTCTGGGATTATTTTGAGTTTCTATACATAAAAGGTCCCCGAAGCGTGGTGCGCAGGTCACAGGGGGTGCGAAGGATCCTCTATAGAATGTGTGAAGATTTTCTCATTGTTAAATCACGTACGTTTTCTTTTTAGTGAATTTAGAAGGTCAAAAAAGGGAGAAAATATTGGCCTACTTTGCAAGAACCGAAGTCATCTCATTATAAATATACTATACAATAAAAAAGGCGATGTCTAAGTAATGTTTAAGATAATAAAAAAACATAGTACTATTTCCACAATATACTATTTTTTATGATCAGGACCGGTGTAGCTTATCGCAAGCATTGTCAAGGGATGCTTTTGGTTGCCATGAACGAATCAAAAATTTAACATTTTTTTAATGAATAGATTACTAAATCAATTCTTGGATTTGTGTTTGAAACAATATGTGATTCAGTCAGTCATTTGATATAAAATAAACAAAATTCTTTCTACTAACTGCACAGTTATATTTTATTAGAATCAATACTGATTTCGCTCATCAGGAGAATTGTCAACATAAACGCTACAATAAAATTTGAAATAATCATTATTGAAAGTCATTATTAATAATTTAATACAAATAAGCTTCTCCAATGTCCACAATGCCTAATAGTGCCCAAAGATGAAAGATGTGAGTGACAAAACATTTGTAAGTGAAAACATTTTCAGTGATTCAATATCGTATTAACAATTTACTACGTGCCTTCGATGCCAACATTTCACATTAAACCAATTCGTTTAAAATGTTTTGCTTCTTAAAAATTCACCCTTCAAAATTTAATATTAGAGAAGGTTATGCTTGAAGATGTCAAAAAGCGAAACCCGAGTCGCTAGTGAAAAATATGTGGATGCGTACAAAGCTATTTACTATGTAAATTTAATATCAGCGAGTTAACAGTGTCAAAAATTTCGTTCAGGAGCTAAATTTAAAATTTAAGTATGGTATTGTACGTGCGTATTTGTATTTGTGTGTGTGAAGATAGTGTATACGGATGTATTTATAAATATAATACACATAGTGTCACATGGTGAAATAGTTTCACTGTGAATTGCTCAGCTCTGTACCGACTAGCTTCTGTCAGCAATGACAGAAAAAATATGCAACAAATGAATGAATTCTGAACAGATGAAGGAGATCGTCGAAAATATTTATGTACTTTTATATTAATTTGATGCTTTTAAAAATAAACTAGTTTGTCTTGATATAAACTAAACATCACTAAAAGCTGAATTGCTCAGCTCTGCAGCGACTAGCTTCTGTCAGCAATGACAGAAAAAAATATGGAACAAATGAATGAATTCTTAACAGATGAAGGAGATCGTCGTAAATATTTATGTACTATTATATTAATTTGATGCTTTTAAAAATAAACTAGTTTGGCTTGATATGAACTAAACGCCACTAAAAGTTGTATACAGCTTAAGAATCACAGTTCTACATGGCAATGTCAAGAAATGCTTGTAAATCAGTAGATAAAAAATAATGTCTGCCATAAACGAAAACCCCCCACAATTTTGTTTGTTTCAGTTTCTCCTTAGCGAAAATAATAATATTATAAGGCCACGTAAAATCGTTAGATAAGCCAACACACTTACCCCTTGATAAATTTACAGATTTAATTTTTGAATAATAAATTGATGGTCCGTCCTTGAGGGATTTTATTTATTCCAGAGTTAAAGTGACTTTTTTAGCGTAAAATGTTATCTACCGAAAACTGAACTTGCAAACTAGAGAATATTTAATGTCTATAATTTTTAGTATTTTAAGCTTTAATAAATCCATTTATACCTTTTTTTGCCGTGGTCTGGAATAAATATGTTTATTTTTTTGAATTGTTACAACAATTTACGATTCCACATTTTGTCACTAACGACCCGGGTTTCGCCTTAAGGCATTTTCAGGCTTTCTATCATACGAATGCAACAGAACTGGCAGTCAGGTTAGGTCAGTTCTGTTGCATCCGTGTGATAGAATGCCTGAAGATGCCGAAAGACGAAACCCGGGTCGTTAGTGACAAAACATGTGGAATCGTAAATTGTTGTATCGATTCTAATTTGATAATGAAATTCCATCAAGCACCTTCAATCGATATCGTAAATTAAATATATATATCTTTTAATAATTTTGTTTGTTTTTTGATAATTATAAATACTGGAAAGTTTTTATTACTTTTTTTTATAAAACATCATTCGATAAGGACGCTCGATATTTGTATACATGTAAATAAATGAGTAGGATATCCTCTTATTTTTTTCTTCCTTTGTAAGTATTTTTTATGGCATTAAGTGTGGAATATAAACGTCGATAAAATACCGTGGTAGTTCTGCTTGGTGACACGTATTCGTAAGAAACAAATTTCAATGACTTGTCGCATAAATCTAGATTTGTTGGATGGCGTTTTTTATGTTGAATTTAAGTGCGTCTATTGCTTGTGGCTTATTAGAAGTTTTGCGATTTAAAATATCTTCGAAGGAAGATGTTCAAAGGCGTTAGATGGAACGATCTGAAATCAGTCGTGCAGAATGTCCATACAATTTTGATAACTTGCACATGCTTTTCAACGTTTTAACATTTCATGGTAATTAACCGTACTCTATAATATAATATAATTGAAAATAAATTTTAGAGGTGAATCAAATGAAATATATTACTCAAATGAATCAGACGCAGTTAAGGTATTTTAACGAAATCCTGAAGTTTTCCGACAGTTAAATTAATTTTATTATCATATATTCGTGATATTAAAAAAAATGAAGCGATGTTTATACATATAATATTTATAAGAATTTCCACATTTATTGTCACTCATGAACTGGGTTTCACCTTTCGGCGTCTTCAGAGATTCTATCACACGGATGCAATTGAACTGACACATTGCAAATAAATATATTTAAACATATTTTTATGTACGGTTATCGAAAACTATTTCGACTTTCACTATCGTTAGAAATAATATACTGATGATTTTAATTTAAGATATTTATTTTCGTGCATCAAGAAAAAAAAATTGTAAGTGGCTGTTTACCTCTTGACACGCAAAACGAATAACTTTTCAAGGTCAAGGACATATACAAGGTCATATAAAATATAAAATGGGGAAAACTTTTGCTTTGCTGATTTCAAGCAATTCGTAAAATCAAATTGAAAGCGCCGAATGTCAAATTCTGTATGTGTCTAGACCCATGTAACGTAATATTCTTAAAACGTTCTTTCATATACTCAATTCTCGCGTTACTGGTTACTTTGTTTAACTCCCTCATAACCAATGATGGAGAAAACTTTCCTGTTAACTGTTATTTATATAGTTTAAATATATATATACATGTATATTTTGACTGAATTGTAATATACTTGGTAAAACTTTATTATAAAACGGTGTAAAAATAACAGACTATTTTATTTCTACAAGATTTATGTGACGTTGATAGCTATTTCAGCTTACGCTCTCGTCAGAACTATGTTTTTTAATTTTTGAAAGTGTATACATTTCCACATGTTTTATCACTCATTACTATTTTAACCATTTACAAATAAACAGAGGTCACTTATTAAATTCAAGCTATATTCTTAAAGACCTGATTAATCTCTCATATTTTGCCTTGTTATATTCTTCACATGAGATAAGTTCAATGAGCTGACAATCTCATAAATTAATTTCTTACCTTATGTTTAATTCCCACCGTAGCCCACCAATTTGATATAAATATGTATCTCTAAGTTTTAAATTACCTAATTGCATTTTAATGATAGTTGATTATTACTTGATGCAGAATCTTTTCATTATATACTCATTAACAATATTTAGTGTTCATAAAACTTATCACCGACAATTAAGTGCTATTTTTATTAAATCGATATGATAGAAAGTAAATAATTCATGAATTTCGTTTGGATTCTAGCCCAAGGGTAAGTGTTTTACGTTTGTAGTTAATTCTTATGGTATACAACTGATGTTAAGTGATTATTGTGCTTTAAATAATAAAAATCACCAACATCATTAATCATTATCATCTATCTAACTAACACTTATATTATTTGCACGTAATATTTTAGTTTTGCTAAGTAAATGCCGATTCGGAAAAAAACTATTTTTTTTTACATTATTTGTGTTAATATTGTAAGATCTCCTGTAAATTGTTTCTTAGTATTTAAACCTATGGTTTTGTATACTTGCTACCTTTAACTCAAAAGATTTGTATAAAAAGACTTTAGATTTTAAATTCTATTTTATCAGTTGATAATGCTCGCGATGTGCGAAACCGGTCCATATAAAAAATATATTGTGGAAATAAGTACCAAAAAATGTTTTTTTTATTATTTAAAATATCATGCCTTCCCACCAAGAAGTGACAGTTAACAACTTAAAAATGTTTAGTGTGTGTCAGTTCTGTTGCACCTGTGTCATGAAATGCTTGAAAACGCTGAAGTCGAAACCAGGGCATGTGGAATAGGAAAATGTTTTTAAAAAAATCATCAATTTATAAATTTATATTGAAAACATCAAGCATCTTTAATTGAAAAAGTTAATTTAGTATGTTATAGTTTGGAATTATTGCGATTGGTTAAAAAGCTTCTTGTAAAAAATCATTGACGAAACATTGCGTGTTCTGAAAAAAAAACATTTTATAGTATATGAATGTTTAAATATCTTTTTACGCTCAATTGCATACGGCTAAAAAATGTTTAGGCAAATACTATAATTGATCAACGAAGTGCACTCGAATCCAGTTGCGCGCAGCAAATTTATAAAGGTTTTTTTCATCTCACTGAATCGAGAGAATAACTTTTTATTGATATAGTTAAGATTAAAAAATATATTCAATCATAAACATATAACAGTTTTATTTGAGTGGTTAATGATTTTCAAGAGTCAGTCATTTAGTTATTTGTTTTTATTTATTTGTTAAACACACGTTACAAAAAATTACAAATTAACTGTTTGTTTTTTTATGATATCGACTGAATGTGCTTGATGGAATTTCAATTTAAATTTTGAATTGCTACAACTTTGTACGATTCCACATGTTTTGTCGCTAACGACACAGGTGTCGTCTTTTGGCATCTTCAGGAATTCTATCACACGGATGCGACAGAACTGACGTACAATAAACAGTCAGCATCATCTATATACCAAAGGTATTAATTACAGAAAAACACAAACCCCGAGGCGAGCAGTTAATGGCAGCTAAAAAAAAAATTATAATATTAATCTAATAACAAACACAATTTCCTGTGATAATTTTCATTAACAACTTTGCTAATGAGTCATTCTTGAAAAGGTTTTTAAACAAATAATAATAAACTGTTATAAAAATTTAATTGTTTTTTAAAAGAAATGTATACTTATTTCAATCTTGCAAGTAACGATCAAACATCTAATGATGAAATATAAGAATTTACGTCATGAGATTGTCGATTCATTGAACCAATCTCACGTAAGCAATACAACAATGGGAAGTTGAGAACTAATTGCGAGTATTACTATATAGGGTAAAATTGGACTAACGAAATATTAAGTGGTTTGGTTTGATTGTAATTTGAGTTCCCGATTTTAGTCTTTTTTCAAGGTATCATAATTCTCGGGCCCAAAGTGCGATCCTGTTAGTCATCTGTCATTCACTCAATATATATATATATATAATGTTTACGAGTGTCAAGAAATGATTTCTCCTACACAATAAGAAAGTTAAATAAATTGTCTTTCAAGAATATATTCGTTGACTTAACCGTCGACTATAAATCATATTACTTGAGAGTCGTCTCAAATATTAGAATCGTATTCGAATAGTAAAAGTAAAATAGTATTTCATATTTGAACGTGACTTTTGTATTCGCTCTGCGAGCGGCAAAAGGCGTTGACATATTATATATAGCGCCAATACGATGGCAATAGCTAGAGATTTTTCATCTCAACAGCCTACAGTTGTACATAATATTTTGTATTTTCCTTTGAGTAGTTTTGTATAATCTAAAAAAAATTGTGTTCTTCTATTGGTAAAAGTTGGATGAAACATAGCTCTGCGACCTCGCCAAGTATCAGATAATATTTATTTGAGTGTAAAACGTCACGCATGAAATAAAATATAAAATGATATATCTAGATGTCATACACCTTGTAAAAGAATAGATTGATTTTTCGCTACTGCATACAATATTTCTAAACGAAGTCTTTGAGAGGTTTAAATATCAATGAGTCTATTTATATATGCGTGTTTCATATAGGCTCTTAAAGTGAATATTTCTAAGCAGAAATTTCTTATTTTACTATTCGAATTGAGACCGGTTTCATTGTGCTATAAAACTAGTATAAAAGTAAATATTTCTTATTTTAAATAAAAGTAAACACATTTTTTAGTAGTCATTTCCACAATAAATTGTTTGATCAGGACCGGTTTCGCTCATCGGGAGTATTATAAACTGATAGAATACAATTAACAAACAAGTCTATTCAAACAAAATATTTGAGTTAAAGGCAGCAGGTATACAAAACCATGGGTTCAAGAACTAAGAATTACCAAGAAGTGACAGTTAACTCCTTAAAAGTGATATATTTTTTAATTTATAATATCGATAGAAGCTGCGTGACGAAATTTCAATATAAATTTGAATTGTTGAAACATTTTACGATTTCATATGTTTTGTGACTCCCGACGTGAGTTTCGCCTTTTGGTATCTTCAGGCATTATATCTCTTGGATGCTATAGAACTGAAGCACAAAAAACAGTCAGCATCGTCTTTATATTGAAGATATTAATTTAAGGAAAACCTAGATCTCAAGGCAAGAACTAAATGGCAGCTAAAAAAAATTAATAATAATGATCTAGTAATAATTGACACAACTGCCTTTCAGTTTCATTAAAGATTAATATTGTTAATGAGTCATTCTTGAAAGGGTTTTACAACAAATAATAATCAACGATCATAAAAAAATTATTGTTTTCTTTTTGCTTCTTAAGAAATACCTACATATTTCTATTTGACAAGCGACGATTAAATATACACCGAGCCTTTTTTTTACGCGATACGTTGGTTCCAGAAAAAGGCGTGTAAAAAAAATCGCGTAAAAAAAATGATTTCACACAATTGCATTATATTTCTTTACACACCCTAAAGCATAAATTCGCATAGTATCCGATACACTTGTCAACATTTGGCAATTGTATGTGTATTTAAAAAAATGGAATGCTTTACAAAATCAAGTTTTAAAAATACAATTTTTTTTTATTTAAAAAAATAATGAAACGTTCATGCCTATACATAAATGCATCGTATATAAATGTCTTCTTTACAACAAATTTGGGGGGAAAATTGCGTAAAAACGAGTGAAGCGCGTAAAAAAATGTAGCGCTGCCGTCTAAAAAAATCGCATATAATCGAATTCTCGTAAAAAAAATTCGCGTAAAAAAAGGACTGGTTGTATAGTGATGCAATATAAGAATTTTCTTCATGAGATTGTCGACCCATTGAACCGATCTCAAGTAAATACAACAAGGTAACAATTTTAATTTGATATTGAAATTCCATCACGCATCCTCAGTTCGATATCATAAATTTAAAGTTTTCATATCAAAAGTCCTGTCACCAACGACCCGTGTTTCGCCTTTTGGTATCTTACATAGTTTGTTCGGTTATAGACAAAATGAATAACTTACAAAAGAATCACACATACTCTACGGTTAGGATCCAAATAAACAACTGAAATAACTTTCTACAATAATACTATTGATTTGATTATAAAGGTACTTAATGGTTTTTTTGATTAAAGGACTTTACAATCTGTTGTTTATCAATTGTTGTGAATGTGCTAATTTAAAATTTTAACTCATTTCAGATGTGTAAATAATTTATTGATTGGATTGGCATTTACTTGGTAGAACTCCATTATACGACAGTGAAAAATTAGCAACAAAACTACATTGCTATTTTTTCACCGTGTTGTAAATAGTTTAAATACATTTTTGTAAGGAATTAATATCTAAATGCAAAACTTTATACGTATTTTAATAATTACTGCCAGAACAAAAAAAGAGAAATAAACGCTTCGATAAAATCGTTATCAAATCAATGAATTTGCAATAGATGATGACGTACGATATAAAAAAGCGCGTTTGTTTGTTGACGAGTTGATTGGCCAAGCGGGTCTGAAGTGAGATTTTTTCTTTGATGAAATGAATTCTTTAAGTGAACAGCAAAAAAAACACAAGAGGTTTGCAGTATTGAATGACTTGATTTCTTGGAAGGTTGGTTCTGAAAACGGTCAGCTGTAGATATTTCATATAGCTTCAATTTCTTGCTGTCGAGTAAATAAAAAAAAAAAACATTCATTTTTGCGGCTATATAAAAATATGTTTCTTTTATTATGGACAAAGTAAAAACAAAAACTTGATACAATTCTTAATGAGCGATAATTATTATATAATTTGATATTTCTATAATCAGGACCGGTTTCGCGAAACGCGAGAATTATCAATATATACAAAACAAAGACTATTCAAACAAAGTTTCAAGTCAAGATTACTAGAATTACTAAACCAATGGTTCAAGAATTAAGAAAGTAATTTGGGTCTAGTTAATATCTAAGTAGAACAAATAAAACAGATTTAAATTACTATTTTCACGAAATTTTTAACGATCAAGACGGGTTTTTTCAACGCCAACATTATCAAACGTTATGTTACAAAAGAATATTTTCTCTGTTTTTAAGCCTTTGGATTTGTATACCTGTTAGTTACCAAGTTATTAAATGAAACGTTTGAGATAAGCCACCTTTTTGTAACAAGTTTTTAATCAGTTGAAAATATTTACAAATTGTTGTTGAAACTAAAAACGTTAAATAATTTTTTGTAAAATGTATGAGAAAAACTTAAAATTGTGTTTAATTCGTTAAAATATCTTGTATTTATGAAAAATAATATTTTAAAAATTAGCTGAAAATCTGAAAGTATAGTATTTTTTTCACCCATAGAAGGCATACATAACTGCACTCTCAATTGTTTTAACTCTTTTACTGCTAATGTTTCAACTGTGGCGACGACAGATTGCAATGTGTTGATAGTTGTCACTTTAAAATACAAGATTATTAACAGTGTCTTAGACGAATACCTTATTATATATGCCAATTTTCTGGACATTCTCCAAAATTTGGTTGACGCCAATACTCGTGAGAAGATCTTACATTTGTCTTATTGGGGAACGGGTTAGTGTTTGATTGGTACGTCAAAAAACCAAAAAATAAATTAAAAATACAGTAGTTTATAGTAGTGAACCAACTTCACATCATTCGGGCTCTTCGATTAATCAGTTTACTGTGTCAGAAATCAGTCAAAAAAATATGGAACAAATTTATTTCGTTGGCCTTTGAGTGATTCAAAACAAGAAGTGATATTAGTTTGCAACCAAAGATATAATGGCTACATTTGAGCAAGTTTACTCGAAAAACAAATGTTCAACAAGCATATACTGGAATAATTCATAAAGTGACTGAGTCTTGGTTGCAGAAACGTGTTATGGTCAAAAACTATCATTTGTAGAATTAGAAACAATGAATAAATTATCTAACATATTTTACTAAAACAATTTCGCATTTATTTTAAATTGTCTTTGGCTGTTACAAATGTGATTTATAGGCCATTATTCTAAATGATTCTAACTCAAAAAATGTATTTCATGACAGGACAAGAAATATTCAAGAAATGCTGTTAAAAGCGAAAATATTTATGGATCGAGAAAATCAATGAAAGGGAGAAATATAAATGCAAGATTAAAAAAAAAAGAAACACATTTTTAAATACTTATTTCGACAATACATTTTTTGATCAGGACCGGTTTCGCTCATCGCGAGCATTATCAAGTGATTATTTAAAATATCATGCCTTTCCATCAAGAAGCGACAGTTAACACCTTAAAAGTAGAATGCAAGATTATTTAATAATTTACGATATCGACTAAAGGTGCTGGATGGAATTCCAATACCAAATTTGAATTGTTAAAATTTTGTACAATTCCACATGTTTGTCGGTTCTGTTGCATCCGTGTGATAGAATGCCTGAAAGTGCCGAAAGACGCAACCCGGGGCGTTAGTAACAAAACATGTGGAATCGTACAAAGCTGTAACTATTCAAATTTGAGCAAGATTATTTAATAGTGTTTTATTAGTGGGAACTTTTAACGATTACCATTTTTAAATCAATGCTAAAAATTAAACGTTCAGTTTGCTTTCCTTTCTATTCCTTTATTATTTTTTTTACCCGTCAAAATTTCATCTTTCGGCATCTTTATGCACTCTATCACACCGATACAACAGATCTGACCTGGGTCGTTAGTGACAAAGCAAGTGGAATCGTACAAAGTTTTAACAATTTAAGTTAAATATTAAAATTCAATCAAGCACCTTCAGTCGACATCAGAAACCTAAATATGTTGTTCTTTTCTTAGTGACATTTAATAAAATTAGTTGTTTCGTAGTTTTTTAAAATGGTCACTTTTCTTGGCCACTGACTTAAGTTACCATAGTTATTGTGGACGTTGTATGGCATTCATTAAATTATACCGCATTACATTTCATATAAGTTATTATTCTTAGTACGCCCTAACACTTATTGTATAATTAATTACAACCCTTGAGAAAGTGGTTTTCTCCACATTGTTGTCGAAATATCTATCGCTTAGACTCACTTATGAACTTCTTTGTCTGCTGGGGATTCTGAAATTTCGAGATTTTGCGATTCCCGAGACTCGAGACACCAGTTTTAAAAATTCATGTGAATTCTCAAAACTCGAGATGTTAACAATAAGACGATTTCCGGGGTTCGAGACACAACTTTTGAAAATTTCCCTGAATTTTTCGAACACGAAATATTATAACTCAATTAGAATTGTTATAACTTTGTATGGTTCCACGTTTTTTGTCACTAGCGACTCGGGTTTCACCTTTTGGCATCTTCAGGCATTTTGTCACACGGATGCAACAAAACTTTGTTGCACCCGTGTGATAAAATACCTGGTGTTGCGGAAAAGCGAATCCCGTGTCGTTTGTGAAAAAATATGTGGAATCGTACAAAGTTGTAACAATTCAAATTTGATAAAACATGATTTAATTAACTTTTTATCACAAAGACCAGAACCAGTTTTGTCAATCGCGAGCATTATTAACTAATCACCACTCACTTTTAAGGTGTAAACTATCAATTCTTGATAGAAAAGTATGGTATTTTAACAACAAAATTATTACATATAATGTCATATATAATATTAATACATTATGTTCCATTAAGGATTTAAGTGCAGGTTATTTTGTTCATTAAATTTCCCACTTCTAACTTCTTCTAATGAGTTCCTTATGATTGTAAAGAACTCTTAATGAATTATTGATTAATCTTAATGTTGTTTGAAAATTATTAATAATTGACTATAAACATTAACATTTTAAACGAATTTATAATAGCGTTGTATGATTTCCTGTAAATTGTTTCTTAGTTCTTGAGCCCGTGGTTTTGTATATCTGCTACAGTTAACTCAAATATTTTGTATTAATAGACTTGTAATCTATCAGTTGATAATGCTCGCGATGAGCGAAACTGGTCCTGATCAAAAATATATTGTGGAAATAAGTACTAAAAATGTGTTTTCACTTCTTAATTGAGAAAAGCTCAGTTGGTTCGTGTAGAAAGCTTTCTGTTGAGACAAACACCAATGAATGTAAGTACGGTATAAGATAAGGTTTAAAAAAAACATCTTTTCATTGCTTAGTGAAAAACTATCGGAATTTTTCTATGTGACTTGCTGAATGAGAAAATTCTAAAAGTACCTTTAAGCAATTCGATATGGATATTTTGTATATTCAAATCATCGCATTTCCAACAGCAGTTTGTATAATATAGATTGGAACGCGACATTTGAATTTGAAACGAAGATAGTCTTTAAAATTTCATTTCGTTGTGAAAATATAACTTTAAAATTCCACGAGCAGTTGTTATTTCAGCTAAAAATATATTTATAAGATTGTATGCGCAAAAATGCAAGCAGCTGTCTGAAAATGCATTTAAATTAAGCAACGTAAACATAAATCATTTCAGTAGAGCTTAAATTTGTCTCACTTTACATGAAATGTATTTTTGTGTTATGCTTAAACTGAACAAAAATTTAAGTCATTTAGCATTATAAAAAAACTTTTACAATTATTCATGAAACACTTTTCACATACTCAGTAGTTTGTAGTAATAATTTGAACTTAATACGTTACAACCGGGGAACGCAAATTCCTCGTCATAATCGTTCTTAATTTTTTTAAATTTTATTGTGAGGCATTTGTTTCTCGCGTGACATGAAATAATAATGCATTTATTTATGTTTGTCTAACAATCCTGGCAATGTGAAGTAAACCCGCTTAAATAATGTGACATATTGAGGCTTATCCGAAACACTGAATGATCACAAAACACAACACAGTGAGTTGTACGGAAAACAATCGAATAATCAAGCTGTATTTTCTGCCGATACGTAAATACCTTGATTTTAAAAGAATATTAACATCTTTTTGTGACTGCTTTATTGATAAACAGAAATTACAAAAGGTATGGCGATAAAACTCGAATAAAATAATTTTATCAATTTCAATAAAGAATGAGTAATGATTTTAGTAATAATTTTATCAATTTTTAAAATAACCGTACTTTGACACATTCATCCCATCGCGAATTTGAGATAAAAACATGAAGATTTTGAAATGCATTTTCACAGTATGGTAGTAAAACAATTAAAACATACGAAAAGTGAAATGTCAATTGATAACCCTCATATTGAGAGAAACGATCGAACACCCTTCTCTACTGAGTTGAAGAAAGCAATATCCAATGGGTATAATTTTCATGATAGCGCACCACAAACCAATTGATTTTTTTCTAGATGTCAATGTTCGA
This sequence comes from Himalopsyche japonica, assembly GCA_028555115.1. Taxonomy (NCBI): domain Eukaryota; kingdom Metazoa; phylum Arthropoda; class Insecta; order Trichoptera; family Rhyacophilidae; genus Himalopsyche; species Himalopsyche japonica. The sequence continues at coordinate 94,284 of JAHFWJ010000754.1, read as the reverse complement.
CCTTCATTTAGAGAGAAACATCGCACAACTAGGTTTTCCGCTGGGTCTAAATGATTAGCACTGTATGGGGTATGGTTATATTCCATTCACATAATACAACAAAACTAAATGTTAAATAGTTGACAAATAAAACGTCGACAACCTCTAGTACTATTTGTAACCAAAAAAAAAAAATATAAAAAAAGTCTTTTAAGAATCAGGAGACAATTATTTTCACAATCAATTATTATATTGCATTATTTGATAATTTTCGCGATGAGCAAAACCGGTCGAGATCTAAAATATGTTAAATTGTGGAAATAGAATTTAATATTTTGATTTTCTTAAAAAAAATATTGCGTTTGCACAATGAATTGAAAAAATAAGCTTTCATTGTGATATCAATTGATATGATAGATAGACATTTTATTCGTGTACATGAAATACCCCTCAATTAGCCGTATTTACAGTTTAAATATTGGTAGTAAGAGGGTAAAATCACACTGCAATAGGTTTGTAAATGATTTATCTTTTTAGTTTGGTGTATTTACATTGCTTGAACCAATGTTTAAAAACGTTCACATTTTAAAACAATGTACGTGCATAAATCTTTTTCATACAATTTAAGCCTTTGCTATTTAAACTAGCGTGTGCATACTCCAGGAAATGTAATGCACACTTTACAGAGCTAGTGTTCAAATTTCAAAAAGCTCTGAAAGCTTTCGCGTAAAAGTGCATATTTAAGTTTTTGTTAAATAAAAGCTCTCATAAGCTATGGAAGATTTTCAAATTACATGTGAATAAAGAGTTGCGTTAAAATTTGAGTAAAGAATTTCTAAGAGTGAAATGGCTTAGAGTGACGCTACGAATGAAGAAAACTAATTTATTCTTTCAAAAATTTTCACGTCAAACATAAAATTTTAATTTGACCGACAGAAAGCAGTTAGTAAAGATTTTTGAAATAATTATATTATCTACTGATTTGATTATAATAAAGTTTTATTATAATTAAGTTTAATTTAAAAATTCTTACATCGTCACCCAATATTTTATCTGACTATAACCCATCAATTTAAAATTATTAGGTTTCTCTTATAATTAAATCAGTCTTTTAAATTTTAGTGGTTAGTTAATTAAATTTGAATTGTTATATTATTACATTATTATTATTAATTATTATATTACGATTCCACATGTATTGTCACTAATGACCCAGGTTTCACCTTTTGGCATCTTCAGGCATTCTATCACACGCATGCAACAGAAGCGACAAAAGTTCAGTCAGTTCTGTTGCATCCGTGTGATAGAATGCCTGAAGATGCCGAAAGCTTATAATGAAATTCCATGGAGCACCTTTAGTCGATATCATAAATTATGGAAACAAGTACTTAAATTTATAAAAAGAATATTAAAAAAATATTTACTTATTGAATTGCCGTTTACTTGGCAGACACCATTATATAAGATATAGTTGATACAACAATCAACACTTATGACGATGGCGTGAACCGAAATAGCTATCAACTATATCATATAAAAAAATTGTAGAACTAAAATACATAGCTATTTTTTTACCGTCTTATTACAAAACTATTTAAAAAACGTTGTTCCAACTCCTTAATTAATTTTAAGATATTCATAATATTTGAACGTCATTGAATCAAATGGACGATATACACGCTATAATTAATTAATTACATATTTTAAAATTTTTTCATGATTTCTAAGCTTTAATCTATCAAAAAAAAAAATACATTTCAAAATATGATATTTTAAAAATAATGTGTACTATTTGAAAACATTTGAAAGTGTGATATTTTTTGAAATATTCCCCTGGGCAAAGGTTTGGTTTCCTCTCACAAGTTTCACAAAAGTATGTGGTTTCTTTTTTCCTCCTGGAACCCTTGTGTACCATATTTTATATGATATGTTCTGTAGAATTTAAAAACGCTTTTCCTTAGTGAGTTCTTTTTTTGTTAATTGCAGATTTCAACAGCAAATCGTCACCGCAAGAAAATGTCACGACACTTCTTCCTGTATCACCAAGCGTGACAGAAGGCATATGGCCAGTCAGCGATCAACCATTGGACGTTTACAACTCGACCCGAGTGCCACAATACATGCGGCTCGGCAACCAGACCGTTGACATCAACAGATCGTTCAAAGTGCCGCAGACTGACGATGCCCTTAACGAAATAATAGCGAAACCGACGGACAACATAGCGAACGCAACTGAAAAGAGCGAGATTATATCAGTCAACGCAACGTCAGCGGAAAGTTCAGCGAAAATGACTGAAATTTTTTCTACAAGCGATGTTAAAAGCGACGATGGTGTTCCAGTGAATGTAACGAGTAACGTTGCGAGTAATTTAGTTAGTACTATATCAAGATCTTGGCAGGGTACCAAACACGAGCACGAGGGAAGGTACGGACCACAGTTTGAGGATGCAGACAGAGGAGACAACTCTACGGTCGTCGTGCAAGCTGGAGACACTGCGCTTTTGGATTGCAGAGTCAGTTTACTTAGGGATAAAACAGTAAGTACATTTTTTTATTTTCTTACAATATCAACTTAAGGCGCTTGATGGAATTTTAATGTCAAATATAAACTTTCGAAACTTTGTTTTGTACGAATCTACGTGTTTTGGACTTTCGGCATCTCCTAGCATTTTATCACGCGGATGCAATAAAAATTATATAAAATAAAAAGTTTGCATCTGTCAAACACAAGAGGAGCTAATTCAAAAGAGTAAAAATTTGCCCTAAGGCCAGAATTTAAACATTAACTTGAAATATTAGTAGTTTTTGAATAAATTTTCAATACTATAAATTGATATTAAGAATTTCAGTTGTGAAAAATCATGCGGTAGTAAATTTGGAAAATTCACATTTTAAACATCTTCACTTCTTGATGGAAAGGCATGATATTTTAAATAATAAAAGCACATTTATTGGTATTTATTTCCAGAATAAAATTTACCACTTTTAAGGTGTTAACTGTCACTTCTTGATGGAAAGGCATTATATTTTTAGTTGATAATGCTCGCGATGAGCGAAACCGGTCCTGATCAAAAAATATATTGTGGAAATAAGTACTAAAAAATGTGTTTTTATTATTTAAAAAATAAAATTTACGATCAGGACCGATTTTGATCTGTAATAACTGAAACGCCTCTGACTGACAATTTCATCTCATCCTATTTGAATACCATTAAAATATCATCAATTAACTCATCGAATCCCGGAACCGTGTTTTAACGTGATACAAGATCCAACGCTTGAGTCCCGGAGCCGTGTTTTGACGTGATAGACTGACCCGTCGAAAAAAAAACAAAATTAGAGACATTAAACAAAGTATTTGACAGAGAATTTTGAATGTTTTCTTATTGCCAAGACTCAAAACATTTCAAAACGGTCAGTCAATTAGTTTTATCGCTCATGAAATTATTGGTTTACACAATCTAAAAACACAATCGTTTCACGTGCAATACACGACACTAACATTCCCTCTCTTGTAGACGATATAAAAGTGGCACGGAGCCCATTCCGAGGTAAATTTTTGCAAGATTCATAAAACAGATTGTTTAGAAATGTAAAAAAAAAACAGATTTTGATCCCTATACTGGCAACACAAAAAAACATCCCCTATAGGGCTTGCGAAGTGTGTGCAAACCAACAAAATAAGTGAGACTCAGTACATGTGTAAACAACAAAGTGTGGCTTTACATATGGGGAAGTTTTGAAAATGTAACCAATCTTGGGCTAATTTTCATAATGTCGTTAAGCATCTCAGAAAATTTCATTTGATTATATCCAATATTAACATAGTTATAACACTTAAGAAATACGCCATTTGTTCAAAAATGGGCCGGGCATAGGGGCTAGGTTTGCAAACTTTTGGCCGGGGTGATAGTGTTAATACATTATATTCGATAATTCAGTATTGAAGTGTAGCTTATTTTGTTAATAAAAAAAATCCACTCTTTATTTTTCCTTTATGAGTTCTTCATGATTGTTCAGAGCTTTTAATGGATCATTGATTAAATAAATTATGTAAAAAAATATTACTTAATATTCAAATTAATTAAAAATTATTTGCATTCATATTGTATGATTTCCTGAAAATTCCTGTTTTCTTAGTTCTTAAGCCCATGGTTTTGAATACCTGCTACCCATAACTTAAATATTGTGTATAAATAGACTTGCTTGTAAATTGTATTCCTACAGTTGATAATGTTCGCGGTGAGTGAAACCGGTCTAGACCATAAAAAGTATATTGTAGGAATAACAACTAAAAAAATGTATCTTTATTATTCATACATAATTAAATGACATCTAGCTTAAATCGTACGCAAAAAAGCGTTCACTAAGAAACTCAACTAAAATTAACTATATCTAAGTAAAATGTTTGCTCTGGTTGAGCAAATTATATTTTATATTGAAGTTCAAATTTGATTTAATTCGTTCATGCGAAACAGCTTTGAAACTTGAAAAATTTCACTTAAAAGCTACAGAGCTTTTCTAAAATTATTTATTAGCTGCCAAGTTCTCAGCCTATCTCGCTCGTTAGCCACGAAACTTTTTTAAGGTATTGAAAACTACCCCTATAATTGAAAGCTACACATTTTAGTATAATAAAGATTTAAATATATATTTCTTCGTAACGTAGATATTTTGAAAAGATATATTTATTTTTAGTCTATTCATCCGAAAAGCTTCCCGTATAAATATAATAAAAATAAAATCCCGTAATTCGTATGTGTTCTGATTTGGACTGTCAAGTCGAGAGTGTTGGAATTTTGATCTCTGCCCTTTGTGTGTTTTCGTTAGCACCGTAGAAAAATGTTTAATTTACTGTATTCTTAAACTCTATTCGAAAACATTTTTCATTCAACCTGCTCTCTTCTCCCCAAAAAGGAATCCGCAGTAACAAATATTTTTAAAATTAATTCAATATAGTGTCAACAAATTGAATAGATATTATCAAAAAACGGTAGGCAATATTTTGTTATAAAAAAAAAATAGCTATAACATATTTTTTAGTACTATTTCCACAATATATTTTGTCATCAAGACCGGTTTCGCTTATCGAGAGTATTATCAACTGACAGAATAAAAATAACAAACAAACATATTCATACAAAATTTTGTTTGAATTGTTAGAACTTTTCACGACTCCATATGATTTGTGACTAATGATCCGGGTTTCGCCAGTTCACAGTTCACTGGCTAAGCTTTTTGTCAGTTCTATTGCATCCGTGTGATAGAATGCTTGAATATGCCGAAACACGAAACACGGGTCGTTAGTGACAAAAGATGTGAAATCGTAAAAAGTACTACAAACAAGCCTATTTATATGTGTTTAATAATATACAAACGAAGTGAAACCAATTTTTTTTTTGTCATTTACTGTGTATCTCTCTATTGAATCCGTGTGATATAATGCCTGAAGATACCAAAAGTCGAAACCAGAAGAAATATTATTGAAGAAGTTGTCATTACAGTTAATACTGTTAATGAGACTTTGTTGATGAGACAAGTTTTTACCACAGAAAATAGTCGATAACTTGATATATTATATTTATTGAATTGGCATTTATTAGGTAGAAGTACGTTGAAAAAACAGTGATGTATTTTAGTTTTATTTTTTCAATTTGTGATGTTAGAGTTTTATAAAATAAATTATAATTAAATTAATAAATTTGAAAAAATATGATTTAACTAAGAGCTTAAATAATTCACGTTGAATAAATGAGGATTTCAAATATACTATTGATAATATTTTGTTTTTTTGTGGAATAGATACCAGTTGATTGAGTAAAAAAACATAAATTTCATCCAACAAAAAGCTGTGATTGGAGTAAAATATATTCAACCAAAAAGCAATTGTTTTATTAAGTAGGAATCCGCCAAAGGGAATAGGATGGGTGCGCTAAGCCAACTCCGCTAAAGAAAGAATCCACGACCTTTGAAATAAAAGTTCTGATCCAGAAGGTTTTAATAAATAAGGGAAGTAACTTAAATTGTTTGTTTTTTTACAAGGGTTGATTTTGAACGAAAACGCAGATTAAATGCCTGTTTTTGAGTGATGTTTGTATAACTGAAGACTATATTTTCTTTAACGAAAAGCCAAATTGTTTTAAATTAGTACAGGAAGGGTTGAAAATTACGAAAAGAAAAAGTAATTTTCATTCAAATCATTTTAAAAAAGGAAAACCTTAAATCTTTACAATAATTGTAAAATTTAATTCATCCAATCCATTCTTTTCTACAAAGAATACATTCTAAAGACTACACGATAGAAAATCAACGATGAATGGATTCCATAATTTTAATAATTTTATAAGATAAAATATTACATATAATACAGAATCAACGACTAAGATTTAAACGAACAACTGAAATATTTTTCAATACTGATTTAATAATAATGACACTCAATTGCCAGTGGTAGGTTTTATTGACAGTAAACAAACCTAATGAGTTTTTTTCGACAAATAATAATCAACTATCGTTGAAATGTTATTGGATAGTTTGATATTGAAATAACATCAAGCACCTTCAGTCAACATCAAAAATTATATTTATTTAATAGTTTATTGTTGTTGCAATATAGAATTTTTTATAATAATTTATATCTATTGATTGAATTGGCATTCACTTGGTAGAACTCTATTATAACACGGTGGGATAGTTCTGACGATGGCGTGAACCGAAATAGCTATCAACTATATTTCTTAAAAATAATTTTGTAGAACTAAAATATATTGCTATTTTTTTCACCGTGTTATAGTTTGTATCGTTAATTAAAAAATTAACATTTTTAGTCAACTAAGCAAGCCCAGCTAAAATCTACTTTGATAAAATAACAAAAAGTATATATCTGAACTCACTCTTTTCCATGTGAAATGCCGACATCTGAAGCAATATTCTTGGTAGGCTGGTATTAAATTTCATAAAAATAATCAATTCATGTCCAAAAAAGAACCGAGAGCATACAATTTGACATATTTTTTAAATAATAAAAACACATTTCTATTTCTATCGCGAGCATTGTCAACTCATGAAATACATTGTGGAAATAAGTACTAAAAATGTGTTTTTATTATTTAAAATATCATGCTTTTCTATCAATAAGTGATAGTTAACACCTTAAAAGCAATTTGACTTTATCAAGGTCGGTAGAATTCTCATTTTGACCTCGAATAAGTTGAAAGAAATATGTAGTCGGTTACATTAATTTTTAAATTTTCAAATCATTCGTCCACGCTTAATTAGTAATTTTTCGATAACATTCAAATTAAACAGTTCTTGAAATCATGAGCCAGTTGTTTATAGCATATTTTTGAGAAATTTTTTGCCTTGAATGTATACCGGTATGCTATTTTTAAACAAAATTGCATAACAACGAGTAAATCACATAAAACAAGGCACTGGTTGTACATAATATTTGAAAGAGACTTGAGGAACTCCAATTCTATCGCGTCATAGATCTTAACGTCCCAAAAATTTTGTATCCAAGTAAAAATTGCTTTTTGTATAAAAACTGACTAAATGTGAAACATTGTGCAAAAATACAAATGCATACATTCAAATAATTGGGTTATTTGCTTTCGAACAGTAAACCCGAGCGGGATACGCGCTCTCAAACAAATATGAGTTGTTCCATGACGCCGAAGCTAATTTATTTCGCTGACGTTGCCATTTGGCAGTGATGCCAATTCTGCCCTTTTATTGCAATTTCTATTCTTTTTGACTGAATATTTGGCCTGAGAAAGAGCATCCAACTCTCGCAATAGTTGCAATTTATATTTTATTACTAGTCTGTTCACATATCTCTGCGAACTATTATAACTCAATTTCCTTCTAAAAAAACTGTCAAAAAGCAGAAATTTCTTCCAAGATGCAAATATCGATTTGATTATATTTTGGGGTAGATTGATTACTTTTGATTTATTGATTTCACTATGGTTATTGAAATAATCTTGAAAACAGCTTTTTTCGGTTCGCTTCCACGTGTATGTGTGTATACATGTGTTTGTCTGTACACATACGTATAGTATACAAAGAACTATATGCATGTTTACAGAATGTATAAAGTGTCACATAAAAGATTTGACATTACTGCCAATGGGGATGCCAATGGTAAGAGCACTAACAATGTTCAATGTGGATGTCGACATATTCCATGTGGACGAAAGTGAGTTCAGGCGAATACCATTTTTCAGCTAAAGTAGATTTTTCATGAGCTTACTTTGTTGACTTTCTTGCAATATTTATTGATTGTTTTGTTGTTTATTTGTTAAGATTTTAATACCAAATGAAATAATTTGACGTTGCAAAAGCAAGGAATTAAAATTTCCATTTCTTTTAATGTATAACTATAATAAATAAATAAATAAACAAAACACAAAAGTGTGATATCTTAATAATAATTTTCTTTAATTCGCTTCCATATGTATTTATGTGTATGTGTGTAAAGTATACAAGTAGTTGTATGTATGAATGTAAACAAAAATGCATTTAGTGTCCACGTGAACTTAAATTCGAATTGCTCAGCTCTGCTGCGAGTAAAATGTAACAAAAATATATCTTTGTATGCGAGTCTTAGATTTTAACGTTCTCTTATGATAAAATTTTAAAAAAAAACCGTGAAATATGTTGAAATCTTAAAAAATGGTATTCATAAAAAGCTTGTTAAACCTTTTCGACTTTTTTCTCTCAAAATTTATAATAATTTCAACGAATCGTAATTGTATATGATGCATAACATTTTTTTTCTTTTTTTATTGCATTCGTATTGAGTTGAACCTCCACATTTATGTTATATTATTAAGCTATAGACAAATGCAATCTTAACTTTTATTGCGTCAAGTATAATGGAGTGGGTGTAAAAATACTAAATGTTCCAATATTGGAACACTAGGAAAAAATGTGTTAAAGCAAAATTTGGCCTATATATACAAGGTGAGATTGTATTGTATAAAAGCTTCGTCATGTATTAAGTACGATTTGTTCTAAAATGAGCTTTCTTTCTCAGGTATCATGGGTAAGGCGCCGTGAAGGTGAGGCTCCATTGCTTCTCACTGTTGGTGCTGCCACGTATACTGGTGACAGTAGATATGCAGTGCAATTTCGGTATCCTGGGAATTGGCGTCTAAAGCTGTCTGATGCCAACTCTTCTGACGAAGGTCTCTACGAATGCCAACTTTCGACGCATCCACCAAGAGTGATCAGCGTGTATCTTTTAGTCAACAGTAAGTATAATGAGTACTAGACTTTTTTTAAGATTTGTATAAAATATATGTTGTTGATTTAATTGACAATATAATCAAGTTCATGAGATTATATTAAACACATTATTACACTGATAGAAGAATAAGATGTATGAAGCGCAACGTAAAAAGTCTCCTACAGAGCTGAGTAAACCACAGTGAATCCAGTTAAGGTAGATACTGTATGCCTTAAATAAATTCTCTCATATACTATACTCTCTCACATATACAAACAAAAATACACATATGTACATACAAAACATAAAAAAATGAACTAATAAAGAGAATTTCTCTTGTAACAATATTCAAAACTAAGTAAAATAATATACATTACCAATTTTTTGAATAATAATAACAATTTAGAACTACTTCGATAGTAAATTTTATGAATTTCTAATGTTTAATTCCAACGTTATCCACCAATTTGAAATACGTAGGTATCTCTAAGTTTAAAATTACCAAATTGCATTGTAATTGTTTTTTTTTCAGTGGTAAAATAACTATACCAAAAGTACTTTGAGAAGCGTTTAACATCTTTATATGTGAATTAACGTTTAAATATCTTCATGTATGACATTTTCTTAAAAAATCTGAAGTTTTTGTGAAAAAAGTGTGGCGCCAAACGGAATGACTCAAAATCGCTACAGTTGAGAAATTTTCGCGCTTCATTGAGCTTTTTGCATCGACAATTTGCCGCAAAAGTCTTTTTAAGAAGAGTCTTATAACTTTATACGAAATTTAAAAAGAAATAGCTCTTAAAAAGTCAAAGTGAAATCTTGATAAAAGAATAGAGGAAAAATGAATGGGTTTTTTTCATTTTTAACTCACGATTTAAATTTTGGCAAAAGTGATTTTTAACGCGTTACGTAAAATATTTTTACACGGTGAAAAATAGCAATTTATTTTAGTTGTACAAAATTTGTTAGGTAAATAGTTGATATCTATTTATCAGCGGGATTCATTTAAGTTATTTTAGATATTTGTTTAATAACTTAGAATAATACAGTTTTACAATTTATATTTTCCTGCAAAAATCCTTTAGTTCTGATGAAGACGTAAGCAGAAATGGCTATGAACTATACACTTTATAAATTTTGTTATCTTAAAATACATTGCTATTCACCGTGAAATAACAGAGTTCTACCACGTAAGTGCTAATTTAACCAATAAATTCTTATTGCATATAAAAGAGACAAATAGTCAGTTCTATTTCATCCGTATTATAGAATGAATGTATCATGAAAATATGTAGTTAAATTGTGTTTTTATTATTTAAAAATTGTTTAAACGTATATTTACTTATCTATATATCGCAGTCTAGAAAAGGTATATAATACATCTTCTCTTCTCTTCTTACATAATATTTTTATATTGTGATAATAATTTCTAAAAAGAGAAAATATTTTTTTTGTATTTCTTGAAATGTGAGTTGATCTAAGTTTTAGTTCTAATGTGGGCATGAGCCGAAATATCTATCAAGAAAATACTTTACAATTTGTGTTAAACTAAAATACAGTGCTATTTTTTACAGTGTAATATTGGAAATGCCAATTGAATCAATAAACATTTTTTTATTAAAGGAAAAAATAAATAATCACCTTTTTATGCAATGTATATATTATTTAATTTGAATTGTTAAAAGTTTGTACGATCCCAAGTGTTTTGTTACAACAAACCACCTTTCACCTTTCGGCATCTTCAGGCAGAAATTCTGCTGTATCCGTGTGATAGATTGCCTGAAGATGCCGAAAAGCGAAACCCGGGTTGTTAGTGACAAAACAAGTCTTAACAATTCCAAATCGATATTAAAGTTCCGTCAATCACCTTCAGTCGATATCATATATTATTAAATAAAACATACTATTTTGTTTATTTAAACTTATAAAATAAAGCTATTAGACGATAAAACCGTAGAAAATCCGTCAAATCGTTTCGAATCAAATGTCAATCAGAAATAATACACTAAATCAGGAATTAATTTAGTCATGCAAAACCAATTTCATTTTGAGATCAAATGTATATTAGATTAAATAATTCCACATAACTGATTGTGAAATATTTATTGAAGAGTAAAATATAATATATCCTTTAGCCTCAGTTCATAAGTTAATACGAAAAGTTAATAATGATGTAGGTTAATCTTTCAGTTCGGTAGATTATCCTCGAGGCCCAAATTGCTAGTATTGTGTTTCACATTCTAGATCATAATGAGGCTATGTTATTATTAAATTTATACTAATTTAATACACAGCCTGTGTGGAGAAACCGCAGAATTGATATTGTGTTACGACCGGGAAATGTTGTTTGTAGTTTTTCTTTGAAGTGAATAAACACTCTTTTAATATTGTAAATTTGAAAACACTAAAAACAAATTCACCGCAAGGGAAAATTTTACGATTAAAATTAAAATTTTATGTATATTATATTACGTGTTGGTTTTTTGATTGTGAAATTTTCCCATTCATTTTTCCTTGAACTATTCTACGTGTTTTGTCACTAAAGACCCGGGTTTTGCATTTAAGCATCTTCAGACATTCTCAAAACACCCAGTTAACGTGACATAAATTCACTATTAAAAGTTGTTGTTTTATTTTTATTTTTTTGGTGTTATGACGTATCAAGCGAACATAAATCCGTTCCTTGCTAAGTCAAATAAAATATATTCCAATGAGTACTGGTTTCAACCAAATGTGTAGAGATTATCAAGAAAATATGATATATTATTTGATACCGAATGAACGTGCTTGATGGAATTTCAATATCAAATTTGAATGAGTGAATCTTTGTACGATTCCACATGTTTTGTCATAAACGACTCGGGTTTGGCCTTTCTGCAACATCAGGTATTTTATTGTGTCGCTTTTCAGCATTTTCAGGCATTCTATCACTCTAGTCTGAAAGAACAGAAGATAAAATGTATTGTGTATTTCTACAATGCTATATATTCGAAAATAAAATTAATGCAAGGTGGCGTATATATAAAAATATATTTAAAACATACACAAAAGAAATAAATATAGTCTGGATTCTTCTGGACAAATATTTTGATCACTTCTGAAGTAAAATCGATTTTGCTACTGTGTCGGAAAGAGGTTGAAAAGCAAATAATAAATATATTATATTCATTAATTAGCAGAATTTTTCGATTTAATCATTGTGATGCATTTCTTTATAAATAATAAAAACACATTTTTAGTAAATTTCTACATGTTTTTTAGTACCTCATGGCTTTCCATTAAGAAGTAAGATTTAACACAATTGATGTAAATATGTTTGCCTTAATGTACGTCAGTTTTTATGAGACAGTAAATACTATAGGCATGTTTTTAACTAATGTCAAAAATAAATTAATATTTTCATATAAAATCCTTAAAATAATGAGCTGTATTTTGTTAAAATAAGCCAATGATCATATATGATTTCAAATATAATTGCCTAGACTTAATTTTGTATTGAAACGGTTGATAATACTCGCGTAAGCAAAGCTCGTCCTAATGATACAAAACTGTGGAAATGATCCTGAAAATGCTGTTTTTGTATCCGTTTATAATTTTTAGATATTTTTCTACGAAAATGATCGATTTTTGACGTAACGTGTCCAACCCCTGTTTCAGAAAGTAAACCTTGGTTTATAATGAAATTTGATAACAAGGTCTACTGGCATTGTAATGCCACGGCACACCAGTTGCGGAGCACTGATTTAATATTTGCTGAAAATAAAACTCGAAAAAACCAGTGTATCGCGTAAAAAATATCACGGTGCCACCCAAAAAATCGCATTTAATAGAAATCGAGCATATACAACAACCGCGTTAAAAGAGACCATGTTTCCATAAAACTCAATCGTGTGAGGCAAGAAGTTGATTTATTGATTCGTAGCTTCAGTATAAATGAACAAAAGCACATTATTTCCTCTCCTGATAAATTTACTTTCAAATACAAAATATTGGGGAACCTGATAAATAGTTGAAAAGTTTATCCGAGGGGCACGTGTACAAAATTTTCACAATACTGAATTTCACTAAATTTACGATTCCAAGCCAGGAATTTAATACGATGAATATTATATTTAAATGCTTTGTGTGAAAGTTCTTTGATCAAGGGGTTGACAAATTTGGTAGGTGAACGTTTGTACATGTAATATATTATCATTTGATGTTTTTAAATTGTCCTAAAAGTATTTTTACAGTTAAAAATGATGAACATGTGAACTGCGGAGTCAAAAAAACATGACACCGACTTCGCGTTTGACTATTGAATTCGTGGCCGAGTGATTGATTATGTTTTCTTCAGTTAAAATGTTTCTTGGTTTCAAAACCAAGTATAGAAATTTCTATGGTGCACCGCACAAGAAAAGAGTGTCAATCAATAAATCACCATCACAATAAATCAAAATAATTAAAATAACAAAAAAATAGTTTTATCATACATATATTATATTTTCAAGCCAATAAAAGTAATTTAGATCAACACTATAGCTTTTAAGCACTCTCACGTTATTGCAATAATGAAAAGTGATATATTTTGCAAAATGATTATTTTGAAACTAATAACAAACCATTTAAGTTTCTTTCCTACACCGAAGCTTATTTCACCAAAAAACTGTAAATTTTGAATTTTTACACTTTGATCAGAATAGTGTATTGTTTTTTAACTGATTTATGGATTCCTGTTTAGGAGTATGAGTGTTTATCATATCTAGAAATTTTCTCACGTGTCCAAGCCTGTACCTTATTTGAGCATCAATGAGCTATCGATTAATTTCTGAAATACCTTTTGATTACTTTTTTATTTTATTTCAATAAAAAGGTTTGGCAACTCAGTGACATGTAGCTGTTGTAGATATTAAATGTTTAGATACCTTCATAGCAAATAGCCGTATTTCTTACATTCAGAGGGCGTAGTAAAGTTTAAGAAGTATATTCACGTCAATTATTGTCTTAGCAAGGTAAACTATTTATAGCCAACCATTTATTATTGGCAAATTCATTTGACACTGATGAATGTTTTCAACTATTACATCATAACACGGGATACCGTAAATAGTTTTATCAGGAGATATTAGAAATAAACAATGGTCGATTATTTAATTCAAGTTATATTCTCAATGATCAGCTAAATCTTCCTAGTTCCCCCTGGTTTTGTTATAAATTTACGAGGGATTAATTTAATGAGTCAACAACCTTGTAAATTAAATTCCCATATAACGTCACCTGACGTTTAATTCCCACTGTTACCCACCAAATTGAAAAAAGTAGCTATGTATAAGCCTAAAATTATCCGATTGCATTTTAATGATAGTTGATTATTATTTGTTGCAAAATCTTTTCATCAAAAACAAATTGACAGTAGATATTGGTATTAACACTTATAATAAGCAATTTAGCGGCATTATTATTAAATTAAGTTGTTTCAGTTGTTTATTTGAATCCTTGCAAGAGTGTCTGTATTATTCAACTGTATTTTACTCTTTTGGTATGGAAACGATGCTAAATGTAAATTGTGTGTAAATTCTGTTGCATCCTTCTTCTTCTTCTTTTTATTCCTCTCCTCATAGAAGGTTGGATATCATGGTACAAATATGATATTTACTTGGAACATTTAATGTGGTGGTTTTCCGTTGCCTTCCACATCGCAGTTACACAGCCGTACCGTTGTCACAACTCCGCCTGTGTATGTCTGGTTCTAAGCTTTTTCGATTTCAATAACCTTCAACCTTAGCCCAGTTCTGGTAAGTGCTGCTGCTCACTACCAGGGATTTGAAATCAGAGTTGCCTTCTCTTAAATGAGTTGCCTTTCTAGGCTTACGAGACTCACTTTCCCGTGCTTCCGCCACCGCCTGTTGCATCCGTGTGATAAAATGTCTAAAGATACAGAAAAACAAAATCCGGGTCGTGAGTGACAGATTAAGTGAAAATATGCAATGTAATAAACAAATCAGTTTCATATTGAAATTGTTCCAAAAACACCCCTGAAATATAAACATACATATCTGTTGATTGATTTGGCAATTACTCAGTATAGCTCAATTATAGCACCGTGAAAAAATAGCCATGCACGTATAGACTATTTTAGCTTACATGGTATTAAGTGCTGATGAGGGCGAAAGCCGAAATAGCTATCAACAATATTTCTCATAAATTTTTTGGTAGTAAAATAAATTGCTATTTTTCACAGTGATAGGTATATACCCTCTATAAATTTGTTGATACAAATCTTAATCTCAATATACACAACCTCGGTATCTGATAAAACTTTTCCTTGTTCATTTCCTTACGTATTGTATATATGAATGCGTGTATCTCTGTGTGTTTGTATGCATACGTATGTGCGTGAATATAATTATAATGCGTGTATCCACGTTACCCGAATTCACTGTGGATTGCTCAGCTCTGCAGCTACCTAAGTTTGTCAGCAACGGCACAACAATTATAACAAAAAATATTTTTATAAGAGATGAAGAAGACCTATAGAGCTCTAGTTCTAACGCGTCATAGATGTTAACACTCATCAATTTGATATCCCAAAAAATATCGTATACCATACAAGAACGTTAACAAAAATATTATTTAGTGCTTTACAACTATCAAACTAACATTTTTATTCAAATATACTGAGACTAGTGTTTTTGATTTATCTCACTGTTGCTTTCAGGTAGAGTTGTTTTGGCATCTCTTAGCGGACAATAAATCGTTGTTTGTCGAATTTCGGTTCTGGATAATAGAAAATATATTTTATATCACGAGAAATTTGTATAGACTGCTCTGTTGAGCTGTCACAGACAGTCGTATTTGTACAGTCGTTAAAATTCATTGGTTGGACATTTAAAGACAGACTAATGGTATCGATCGGAACTATTACAGTATCAGAGAGTATAGATCGGTATAGTATAGATTGGAACTATTACAGTATCTATTACAGATATTTCGACATGAGTCATGACGTACGTTTTGAGGGCTTGATTTTTGTGATAAATATACATTTTCTCTGAATAAAATTACAATAAACGATATAATACTTCGGAATTAAACGCAAATTTTTATCAATTTTAAGGTGTTACGGGCACTTATTGATGGAAATGCGTGATATTTTGAATAAAAAAAAACACATTTTTCAGTACTTATTTCCACAAAACAATTTATGATCGCGACTGGTTTCGCTCAACGCGAACATAATTAACTGGTTCAGTCAAGTCTCAACAGTTCAAATCTGATATTAAAATATCTTTTAATGTGTTAAGTGTAATTTATTCATGGAAAGGCATGATATTTTAAATAATAAAAACACATTTTTTAGTACTTATGTCTACAACGTAATTTATAATTAGGACAGGATCAGTTCAATAAAGATTCAACAATTCAAATTTGATATTGAAATTCATTTAACTGACGCTTTTTAATGAAAAAGCATGATATCTTAAATATAGTAATTAAAACACATTTACTGCTTATTTTCGCAACATACTTTATGATAAGAACCGGTTTCGCTGATGAATCATTAGTTGATAATGCGTGCGATGATCTAAACTGATCCTGATCATAAAATATTCTGTGGAAATAAGTATTAAAAATGTGCTTTTATTATTAAAATCATACTTTTTGACTTTTAAAGAAAAATTAGGTTCGCAATTTTCATATATTAAAAAAAAACAATGACAGACTTCAGTATTAAACACAAATTGTAATTACTTTTAAGGTGTAAGTTCACTTCGTGATGGAAAGGCATGATATTTTGAATAATAAAAACACATTTATTAAGTACTTATTTCCACAATATATTTTACTTTCAGGACCGGTTTCGCTCATTGCAAACATTGTCAACTTCTTATCTAAATCTCTGATCTTATTAATATAAATATACAAAATTGTGTATAAAGCGCTAAGAATTGTATTATATGATTTGTATATAACGAATTTCCATCAAAGATTTATAGTTATTTGGCATATTTTTTTTATGAATAACTCAAAATTCGTATAAATAGCTGTGTTTTTTTTTGTAACGTATCGGTGGATAATGCTTGCGATAAGCTAAGTTGATCATAATTTTTATTATATAAAATAAAACTATGTATTGTGTTTCGTTTATTAAAAAAAAAACATATTTCATGAAATACAATAATCAAAATTAGTTTTGCATCCAACATAGATTTAAAATTTCCTTAATTGGCTTCAATTAAAAAGAAATCGCAAAAACACGATTTATCGCTCTTTTGTTTAAAAGTTATCAGCATTTTGTTACAGAGTAAAAGTTTTATTAGACTGGATTAAAAACGAAGTAAAAACACATTAATGCAGTAAATTGCAAACTATGCAACGCGGAAAATTTAGAAAGTTACTCTTGGGAGAGTCAGCAATGCTAGGAATATTTCCGCGTGATGAATATTTTTACTTCAGCATAAAAATGCACCTGTAAACGGCATACGCTTCAGAGATTTTACAATTTTGCTACGAGTGTTTTTGGTACACGGTATTCCAGAGAAATTCTCCAAGAATACATTTCAATTCAGTGTCATTTAGTAGCAGATGGTGTGGATCTGTTTTTATTATTAACAGATCACTGTGAGAAGACTTCTTAACACAATTGAAAAAATAGCAATGTTTTTTAATTCTTAAAGGTATTTAAATAGTTGATAGCTATTTCGGCTAATGCCCTCGTCACTTGTCTATATAGCGGAATAGAAAAAGGACACAATCCATCGATTCTTATTTGTAAGCATCCTTGTTTTATATTAAAAAATTTAAATCTGGCAAATTGATTTTATGAATTTTTCGGAATGAGAGTTAATATGGGTTATGTCAGGTAATCATACATAGTGAATAAGTATTGTATTAATTTGATTTATTAAAAAGAGGAATTAACCTTCCGTAATGGTCTGAGAAGCAGTGATAGATTTATATTTGTTTGTTCATAAAGAATGTCATTGGATTGCTGAAATAGATTACTTTATAATTGTTCCTATTCAATTAGCTTAGGGCCTGTACTACAAAGATTTTAACATGTGGGTACTGAGTTTTAATTTATACTATGCGATTACTTTATGACATGGTTTACAAATTGCATATCTCTTTTTTATAATTAAATGGTCGTATATGTTCTTATAGCAGAATATTTTATAGAATTCGGTTTTCAACCATTAATAATGTTAATTCGATTTCTATCACTTATTCGGTAAAAATTTTCAGCTCTGGGTCTGCCGCACGATGCGAGGTGTTCATAAGTTTACCACCTTTCACACGAGCTTTTGCTGACTCAATCTTTCGCACTGAAGCTTCACTTACACCAAATGTTACAAATCGAGAATTATTTATTCAGTCCACTTTTGCGAATCAATTTCACCTGTGAAAGAGTTAACAAACGTTTTCTTTCTGATTTACCGATTGTAGTGCTGAGTAGTTTTAAAGTAAAAAAGTATGTCGTTAATAATAAAAACACATTTACACTATTTATACCTACAGTATTTTGTATGACTAGGACCGATTTCACTCAACGTGAGCATTATCAAATTATGATACATCAGCGAAACCGGTATGTGGCATGAAATATATTGTGGAAATTAGTAATAAAAAAACTTGTACTTATTAAAAAATTTTAAATTAAATATCATGCCTTTCCATTAAGAAGTGACAGTTAACCTTTAAAGATATTTCAATATTAAATTCGAATTGTTGAAACTTTATTGAATTGAGTTGATAATATTTGCGTTGAGCTAAATCGGTCCTAATCATAAATTATATTGTAGACATATAAATATATTTTTATTATTTAAAATATCATGCTTTTCCATCAATATGTTTCATTTAACACCTTTAAAAGAATTTTAATAACAGATTTAAACTTTTGAGACTTGATTGAACTCAGTTAATAATGCTCGCGTTAAGTGAAACCGGTCGCGATCATAAATTATATTATAGAAATAAGTACTTGAAATTGAATATTAATTATTTAAAATATGATGCCTTTCTACCAAGAAGTGACAGTTAACACATTGAAAGTGGCTAAATTTATGTTGCCGATGTTGTTTTATTAGATTTTTTTTTATAAATAAATCCTGCCTTAATTATCCATACAAGAGGTAAATTTAGAAAAAGGCATTTTATTATCAGAAAACTAATGTATTCCATTATCATTTTGTGCCTCGATTTCCATAGATATTTAATGTCTGACAGCTATGATGAATTTTTATGAGCATAAAGGCATAGTTCTATTAAGATGCCAAAATCGTGAAGATTTATTGTAAATATATTTCATCCTAACAACTTACAACCCAATAAATAAGAGATTAATCAATATAACATTTCGTTTTCAAAGTCAGTGAATATTTGGGTCATATGATACCATAAAAAGTAAAGTATTACTTACCTATGATCAGCGATGGCCAACCATTTGCTTAGTCAACTTTTTCCACATTTGAATTCAAATACGCCATACATTTTTGAATCTTCTAGCGTTCATGCTCAGGCATTACATTATATTATAATTCGCAAGAGAACTTAACGATATTTTCAATAATCAAAGCATATTTTAAATAATTTTTTCCACAATATATTTTATGATCAAGATCGGTTTTTCTGATGAATTATAAGTATAGAATAATCGTGATGAGCGAAAATGGTCCTTATTGTGAAAAATATTTTGTATATAAGTACTAAAAATGTGTTTTCATTTTTAAAATACAATGCTTTTCTCTCAAGAAGTGACGGTTAACACCATTAAAGTGACTCGACGATGTACCTACTACCATCACACGTTAAGACATTGTATCCTTCTTACAGGTGTGTTCCGCAACGCAACAACGTAATTTTTTGCTAAGATTATTTGATGAAAATATATCAAGTCTTGGCTGTTTGCACTAAACTGTGCAAAAAAAGCTAATTGAAAATAAACTAAGAATTCATTAAAAAAAATGAGTTCAATTTGTTTTTCATATGACGACGCAAACGATTTGAATGCATTCTAACTTATTAAAGATCCAATCAAGATGGCATGACTAACGCGGCCAAGAAATCCAAGTGATAGTCGTTAGGTCTTGGGTAATTTTTCCCATTTACTACGCTACGGCTACGTTTTTCTCTAAGAATCTCAGCATCCGAACAAGCTGGAAGAGTAAGCATGTAACCATGAACAGTTACGTCATTGTTGTCAAATCTTTGAGAATCTCCATGCGTGTTATATTCGAAAAAAATATTTGCTCTACATAGGAAGAGTTTTTCCAACAAATCTTTCAAAATGTGTCAGTTGGGGTTGGAAAATAGTGATATGTATGGAAAATCTGCTCTGTTAAAACGAAGAAATAAATATTTTAATCACGCAATTAACCTGTCGAATGGCAAGCACGTACCGGTGCGTACGTGAAAATGTCGTTCAAAAGAGGCATGCACTTGCACTTTTTTAATTGAAATACTATTTCAAAATCGGTATGCAACTGTCATCTAAAGAATATTTCTGAATAATTTTAGTCTCTATTTTACTGTTTAGTAGGCTTATAACGACTCAAATATATATCGACAATACTACGATATACTCCCACGAAACATTGACATTCCAGAACGACGCTACGACAAACCACCGCATCGTGAACGCGCAGAAGTATTTTTACCAAAATATTGATGAATATATAAGAAATTTACTTAACATACATATTTTAATTATTGATTGAATTGGCATTTACTTGATAGAACTCCGTTATAACAAGGTGAAAATATAGCGATGTATTTTCTTCTAGTTCTGACGATGGCGGGAGCCGAAATAGCTATCAATTATATCTTATAAAAAAATTTGTAGAACTAAAATACATTGGTCTTTTTTCACCGTGGTATTTTGATTACATATAATGGATATTGATAAGTGTCTTAAATTTTTTTGGAGTGTAGTGTCACATAACAAATAACTATTTTATTGAGCGTTCAGTTGTGATTTTTGCATTATTTTTGATAGAAAGCGTAGTGTTTTTGACAATTGGTTATTAATACCTGGAAATAGTTTTCGCTTTTTTTCTTAAGAATCAATTTATTGTTGAATGATTAACTTCTTTTTTTATAATGAATGAGTTTTCAAGTGTAGTCTTAAACAAAAAAAACCTCGTCCTTTATGTATAAATCAGTTGAAAAATGTCACCCCAAAAAACCCGTCACTCGACAGGTTAAACATAACAAATTTCAATCACACCATCACGTCTCTTGTTTGCTCGTTGCTATGTCACCACCGCTCGTCCGCACGTGAATTCAACCAAACTGCAACTCAATAACACTACATTTCAATTCCACCGCATATCGCACACGCTCTCTCTCATTTTCTTTGATACACACACATACTTCATAGTGCACATTTGCAAGCTGTCAAAATGGGACAAACTGACAAGTAACAAAGCTGTATGGACTGGACCAATAGAATTCATCGATTAAAATTGAATTAACACGGTGAAACAATAGCAATGTATTTAAGTTCTACAATTTTTTATATAATATATAGTTGATATCTATTTCGGCTCACGCCATCGTCAGAACTATGTTTGAACGTACATTTGCTTGTCTATATATAGCTGTGTAGAAAAGGTACACAATGCATCTTCTCTTCTGTTTTAACAACCTAGCTTATATTGTGCTAGCAATAAAATAAAACTAAACTAAACTAAACAGGCGGCACTTTCAATATGCTTAATTACTGGCCGGAGATGATTTATTATAGAAATGCATTAGCCTTTCACAATGCTCTGAGGAGCGGTGAAAGACTAATATTTGTATAAATAAGAATGTAAGTCTTTCGCCATTCCTCAGTTATTTTTCTAATTTTAATTTTATTGCAAGCTCAATATAAGCTAGATTATTAAAACAGAAAAGAAGTTGTACGTTTATACATAGTTCAGACGATGGCGTAAGCCAAAATAGCAATCAACCATATCTTGTATCTATAATTGTAGAACTAAAATACATTGCTATTTTTCACCGTGTTATAATGGACTTCTACAAAGTAAATGCCAATTCAATAACTGAATTTAAATTGTTACAACTTTGTCTCCGGGTCTCGTATTTCGGAATTTTCAGGCATTCTATCATACGGACGCAACAGAACTGATGTAAAATAAACGGTTAGTGTTGTCCAAATACCAATGGCACTAATTTCAGGAAAACACAAACCCTAAAGTAAGCAGTGAATGGCAGCTAAAAAAAATAAAATAATAATTAACACAATAGCATGTGATGATTTTCACTAATGATCTTGTTGATGAGTCATTCCTGAAAGGGTTTTATAACAAACATTAATTAACTATCGTTAAAATATAAATGATATTTTTAGTAATAACTAATTATTTCAATCTGGCAAGCAACGATCAAACATCTAGTGATGAAATAGAAAAATTTACCTCATGAGATTGTCGATTCATTGAACCGATAACATCATAACACGGGGCACCATAGATTATTTTATCAGGAGAATCTAGAAATTAATAGAGGCCAGATATTATATTCAAACATCATTCTTAATAATCAACACAACCTTCCCAACTTCCCCTTGTTGTATCCCTTACGTGAGATCGTGACAAAACATGTGGAATCGTACAAAGTTGTAACAATTCAAATTCAATTTCAAATTGAAATTTTATCAAGCATCTTTCGTCGATATCATAAACTAAAATAATTTGAATTCAATTATCGGGACAAGTTTAAAATAATGAGCATGCACAAGTAAGCAATACGCCAATTTTAATTATTAAATTCGCCGTGGTTTGGCTACCTCTGCCTTAAATTAAGCAGTTTGGATAGTCAAGCATTTCTTTTTGTGAAATAAAACGAAAAAACAGTTGGAAGGCTTCATGAAGTATGGAAAAGATTTTCCTCTCGCAACGTAATACGAATTATTTCGTTCATTATTGTGATATGTGTATTTGAGTATACACTATTAATAGCGATACCTTAAGGCGTTCAGGAAATTTTGTATTAGTAAAGTAAACAATAAGTAAAAAAAATATTTATTTTCTCATAATGTATATATTTTTTTGAAAGGTAATTGTTGCGAAAAAATATTATATTTCAATTGAGAAACATGATAGTTTCGTCGTTTCTCATATTCCAGCTAGAAAAAAGAGATTGTCTTTTTTTATAAGGTATTTGCACAGAGGATAACTAATTCTGCTACAATCGAAGGTTTGCGAAATGTCTCAATATTACCTCAAACTGAGTTTCACAACGTTGCAACTTCGTACATATTTAAAATACCAACAGTTATTGATTCGGCTTAAATTTATAGAATAAGTGGGTTCTAATAATAAAAATCATTCGGTGAAGAATTTATTTCAAAATCAAAAGCATAAATGTAGGTTTAAATTTAGTCCTGGCGAAGGCGTCCGTGTTACGGAATGCCTGAAGATGCCGAAAGGTGAAACCCGAGTCGTTAGTGACAAAACATGTGAAATCGTACAAAGTTGTAACAATTCAAATTTGATGTTGAAAATCCATCAAACACCTTCATTAGATATCGTATAAAAAATGTTCATTTCTGTTAAGTCACTTTTTGTATATCTGTGTATTTAATTAAGGATCAACAAACCAATCCAGAATATTAGTTATTGAGATATTTTATCAAAATCATCTTATCGAAAAAGAAGTCAGCACCTTCAGTTGATATGAACTAAAAAAATAATTTACATAATTTACGTAATGCTTGCAACGAGCGAAACCGGTAAAAAATCTGTGGATATTTTTAGAAGTAAAACACAATTCCACAAAACGTGTGGAATCGTACCAAGATGCAACTATTCAAATTTACTATTGCTATTTTTTCACCGTGTTATAATGGAGTTCTACTAAATAAATGCCAATTCAATCAATAAATATTAAAAACATAAATCTGAAAATGTCTTATTGGGAACAAACCGCGGAATTGGTTTGGTTTGAGTGTAATATTTTGCTGAAACTTTGTCCTAATTTAGTGAGCAATATATACAGATAAATATATAAATGTGGGCAAAGGAAGATTTTTGTTTTTATTGCTGATCTCTAATAAGGGAACCCCCAGGGAAATGGTTGTGAATCGAGAGAGTTGGGTCGTGACATACGGTCTACTTTCAGAGTAGACATATTGAAAATATACGATTATATTTATTCGTTTCGAATAAGAAAACGCAAAAGGAAATACCAAACATATTTAATTTTTGACAGCACGCAGTGAATTATTATTTTGCTATCAAAACAAACTCGTGTTCAAGTATTAAAAGATTGTTGTTCTTCGAATAAACACCAAAATACTCGCCACTGATCCTCGAAGGTTTATGTCACAAAGCTCTGCCAGGTGGCTTAAATTTTATAGCCATTCACCAGCTGCCTTAAGACTTGGATTTGGATAGAGATGCTGTCAGAAAAAAAAACAGTATTACTTAAAAAAATAATAAATTCTAAGTTATTGGAGAAAACAGTTCGTTTCTATACGTGGAGCTTCCGTTGATAAGCTTTTTTAATATGCATATTGTTATATATAATATATGGCATAATGCATGATGTAAATCATATCCTCTGGAATTGTATTCTTTTATCTGAAGAGTGAGAAGAATTGCTCAATTCGTTTCAATATATTGTATAATATTATCGGCTTTACGGGTCATTCGGAATTGGTATCTAATAAGGTGAAATAATGTGCATTTTGCAAGATTTAAGACATTTTGCGCACTTACAACAATACAAGCTGCCAAGTTTTGGGTAACTGCTCCTGAGACAATCTCAGCATCTAAATAATGTAAACTTTTAACGTTTTACGCAATAGGAAACGGATCGTTGAAATTTCACGCAAAAAAGTGAACTGCTCAACTGTACTACTTGCGACAATTGATGGTTTGCAAAATGTCATTAAAATTTCATAACCTGAAAGTGTGATAATTTTCAAATGTGGTACTTGGATATCTATATAAAATAGAAATATATCGTGATTAGATTAAAAGTAATCAAATTAGGTGGGTATTTTTTAAAAAAAGTTTTCATTCACTGAAAAGTTTATTCAAAAATCAGATTCAGTATATGAACAATTGAGAGTATGCAATATGTCATTTCAAAGTGTAACACGGTTGTAGGTTTCGTAAGAGCTTTGGTAATGGTTAAAAAAAATTCAGACATGTATGTCTTGTGATTGTAGTAATCCAAAACCATCGTGAATGGATAAAGAAGAAAAACAAACGAACATTCCTATATAAATATATGTTTATAGATTCGTCCAGTACCAATTGACTCTTACTAGAGCCTCTTTTACACCGACGCAATATGCAACATGACTTTTTCATATCATAAAAGCTCTCATACATATCTAAACTGTTTGGGACCATTTATGCATATGCAAATATGCTACTGCATTTTTCATCTGTCATTATATACCTTGAGCTTTCCTGCAGCTGCAGTAAGCTTTCCCAAGAAATTGAGCTTACAAAGTTAGGCACAACTTACTACATGCGGCAGCTTCTGTAACAAGAAAGCGTGGATATAATATTAACTATATAGTATTTGAAAGTTACATAAACACGTGAATGGCTTACAAATCATAAAGATGTATCTGTGACCATATAGTAAATAGACTTTGAATGGATTTTATTTAAACAGAAGCTTTTAAAGTAACCGGACTATTTTTTTTTGTGTCAAGAATATGAATACACAGCTTAAAGTACATTTTGTCAATGCACTTTTTAATTATCGTAAATTGAAAATATCGATCAAAGAGACAATCACGGCCTCAAAAAGATATATATATATAATATACTAAAAACAGAAATTGATACATAGTACAATTCCACACGTTTTGTCACTAATGCTCGGTTTTTCTTTTCGGTATCATCAAGTATTTATTTATACACGTTTGATGAATGATTTGGTTAATTTTAAATAATAAAAACACATTTTTTAGTACTTATTTCCACAATATATTTTTTGAATAGGACCGGTTTCGCTCCTGAGAATAAAATGTGGAAAGTGAGGGGCTTGAGTGGTAATGAGAATTTAAAAATATGCCACTTTAAAGCTGTTAACTGTCACTTCTAGATGGAAAGGCATGATATTTTATTATTTAAAAAAAATGTGGGAGAATTGATGCGTTTATTAATTGTATAAGGTTATATTGCATTCGTGTAGTAAAATGCCTGAAGATGCCGAAAGCCGAAACCCGGGTTGTTAGTGACAAAACATGTGGAATCGTACAAAGTTGTAACAATTCAAATGTTATATATTTATTGAATTGGCATTCACTTGGTAGAACTCAATTATAACGCGGTGAAAAAAAAATAGTAATGTATTTTAGTTCTACAAAATTATTTTTACAAAATAGCTATCTACTATATATTTTTTGAATATAATTTTAACTAAAATTCATTGCTATTTTTTTTTCATCGTGTCAAATTTTATATGTTTGAATTTAGGTTTTTTGAAGATGTTTTTAAGCTTAACTGATTTTTTTTTTTTAAATTTAATTTGAAATTTAAATTCCACCAGACACCTTCTGTCGATATTTCTAAGAGTCGAGTTGTTGTCAAAAAATATCATTTCAATATTTCCCTTATGTTTCCCTTTCTTTATGCGTTGTCTTTAGAAATGTTGGCTCGGCGTTTTTACTGTACCAAGAATTCCGCTCGTTGTATAAAATTATTTCCTATTATCATGTCAAAGACGGAAAATTTCTCTGTTTACTTCTACGTCGAATCGCAGTGTCTTTTTCCATGTTCCAATTACGAGCACTTCCGTAGCAATGTTCCAATGCCATGTTCCGAGTCATGTCACGCTTCCAGGCTAATGTTAGCGTTCTCGATTATGGCGACTTCAGTCGTTAAATCGATCAACCCCGTGACGGAGTTTATAGCTTCGGATATGAATGGATCAATACCTACTTAACAGCAGGTGATCATATTAAATATTGAAATTTATTTCCGATCGGCAGTAAGAGTTAACTGCCGAGATAAAAAAGCTCACACACATGAATTTTGTCGTTTATTTAAATCATATTTAAAATACACTGCGAACTTAAAACAATAAGCGTTTTTTTAAATCAATATTCAAGTTCTATTTCAAGGTGTTAACTGTTATTATTGATCGAATTGGCATTTACTTGGTCGAACTCCATTATAACACGGTGAAAAAATAGCAATTTTTTGTTCAGAACAGTGAATAATATCATCTGGGTAAAATTAAAAAATGCAAACTTTCAACACGGTTAGAAAAATAGCAACGAAACGCTTTCATTATAACTAGTTTTGATGAAGGTTAAACCGAAATAGTTATCGAAAAATATATTTTATGAATTTTGTAGAATTTAAATACATTGCTATTTTTTCACCGTGTTAACTGTTATTTCTCGATGGAAAGGAATGGTATTTTATTTATATATAACATATTAGAAAACATTATTTCCGCAGTATATTAAATGATCAAGACCGGTTTCGATCATTGCGAGCATTATAAAATGATACATAAAAATATACAGGGAATTTTTTTTTTTTGAATCAGTATTTAAGTTTCTTTACAAGGTGTTAACCGTCATTTTTTAATGGAAAGGAATGATAATTTAAAAATATTTTTTAGTATTATTTTGGCAGAATATTTAATGATCAAGACCGGTTTCGCTCATTTCGGGAAATATAAAATGATACATAAAACAAATGAATAAGACAATTTTATTTTTTCAATTTTTAAGATCCGTTTCAAGGTCTTAACTGTCATTTCTTTGATGGAAAGGCATAAAATTTTATCGCATTTCTCAATATTATTTTAGCAATCATCATCATCAGTCCCTCATCATGGGCATTATTAGGTAATGAGCATTTCTTGATGGAAAGGCATGATATCAATCAAGACCGGTTTCTCTCATCGCAAGCATCATAAAATGATACATAAAAATAAATTAAATTTTTGAATCAATTATTAAGTTCCCTTTTAAGGTGTTAACGGTCACCTCTTGATGAAAATGCAAAAAACACTTTTTTTAGTATTATTTACATAGTATAATAAATGATTATCGCGAGCATTACAAAATATTACATTAAAAATAATAAACAAGAATATTATTTTCTATCTAAAGATTTTTTTATTTCTAATATTACATTGGTCGTACAAAATAAATGTTTTTTTAGCCCTTCAAGTCTCCATCGTAGATGAAGTTGGATTACCACTACGAGAGCAGTACTACGAGGCGGGCTCTACGCTAGTGCTACGCTGCTCGGTGCGAGGTGCAAGAGCGCCAGGTGCAGTGTGGTGGCTTCACGGCACATTACCCCTGCATCGCGACGCTCTCAGGGGAGGCGTCGCTGTCAAAACGGAGGCTTTGAGGGGGGGTGGAGGCGACAGTACCCTACAAGTCGCCAGGCTATCTCCGATTGACGCTGGGAATTACACGTGTACGCTTCCAGGAGCTCCTCCGAGACACAAATATACTGTGCTTGTGCATGTTTTAAATGGTATGTTATAGGAAATATTTTTTGTAGCAAAAATTTTGTTGAAAAAATCAAAAAAAAATATTTTTTATTATCAATCAAAATATAATATTATCTTTTTGATTTACCTAAGGGGTTAAAAACAGCTTCAACTATTGTATTTAACAAAAAATATTTCAGCTGTTACAAACATGTTTTGTGTTAACTTTGGTTATGTTCTTAAAGCTAAAAAAATAAGGAAAATTTTCAAAAATGTGTAAATTTTATACAACTACGTATTATAGTTATGCCCAATCTCAAAAAAAGATTGTTTTTCAACCGATAACCAATTAACCACAGATAAAATAAGAATATTAAAATTATCATTCTAATTCGTTATCCGGATTTTCTTGTTATCCGAACAGAAAAATATTTTTTGATAGTGTTCATTTTCCGATTTGTTCGCAGTCCAAACTTTTCCTTAAAAAATAATCAATTTACCACAGATAAAATAAGTGGAATAAAAAGATCATTTTAATTCGTTATCCCGATATTGGCTCGTTATCCGAACATTTTTTTTCGTGATAGTGTTTATTGAAAGATTTTTTCCCATTTCGAATTGTTCATTAACCGATCATCCAGCGTTTTGATTAAGCATTGGTCTTATCTTTTGTTTTCAATTTAAACTTAATGTCAGTGCTTAATTATTCCATCAAGCCCGCCTGTATTTTAAAAAGCAGGTCAACTGTAAAAGTTTGGCCACCAATGGCTTAGTTAAATATGTATATGTAAAAGTTAAATAAAAATTGTTTCGTTTTTTACCTTATATAACCTGTAATATGATACGTGTTTTACTAGTCTGAGAATCATATTCAAACGAAACACGTGTCAATTATTAAGTGATGTAGTATGATTATCAATTTTAATTTTATATTAAAAATAAACATATCTTAAATATAAATGAAATCCATTGATTGAATTGGCATTCAGTTGGTAGAACTCCATTATAACACGGTGAAATCCATTGAAAAATTGAAAGGCTTTTTCAGAAAATTAATACCAGTGAAACTTGATTTGAGCATTTGTATTATCATTTTACGGAAATATTTTGGAGAGTTATGATTGAAGTAGTTAGATTAGATTTTTTATATAATTTAACCGGGTTACGAAACGATTCGCTCAAAATCAAAATTGAAGTATTACGACGCTGAAAAATATTCACCCATTTCCAACACACTACAGAGATCAAATATACTTAAGGCTTTTATTCATACAAATCAAAATAAAGTTGAGCTTTTTCTAATGAGAAGCTTTTTAAGACTTCTATTTGAAATATCTCTGAAAAGTTTACTGAAGTATCAATTAATAAGTTCAACAAAGTCAAAAGCTTCAACTTTTATCTAAGGGTAGTAATCGAGTCACGTGTTTCTTACGTATAACAAAAGTTCCCGAAAATAAAATTGCAATTAATTCTATGTTTTATATTGTTTTCTCTCAAGATTATTTTCTTTATTATAGACTTATACTGATATTAAATAGGCAACTTTAAAGTTTTGCAAGAGTTAGGGTAACATATACAATGATCGGCATATGAACTATATTCTATAATAAAAGTGTAATGCAGTTTAGTTGTCAAATATCTACTCGTTTTGTGTATGCAACCATTTTCTAAAGTGCAAAACTGATAAAAAAGAAACGAATTTACCTCAAATTTTTAATACCCGATACAGAACTGCACGTACCGATATTTAAGTCAAGCACTAACTATTGTGTTTAAAAGACAAGAATAAAAAAAAGGAATATTTGACACGTTAAGCAACTTAGCTTGAGTAGTATTAAATATTCTCTGTGTATATTATTTTTGTAAAATTTTTCCATAACTTACAATTTATGTTAAAAATACAATAATATTTTTATTTGTTGAGTGGTCCATTGTTGAAGGGTGGCCGATGACTGTATCTTATACTCTATATAATTTAAAAATAAGTTAAGCTTAGTCGAGTCACTTAAATCTTTACTCTTGTGAAAAAAATATTTATTTTGACATATTAAGATGCTTAAAAATACAAACTAACTAAAAAGTTTATGAAATTTATATTTATTATATTCTTTCAGGTATTTAAATATGATGAATTCTAAGTATCGACGTCTAGCTAGAAAGTTTCCTAAAGGTCCATCATGTTTTGTTTCTTTTAATGTATTTTTTAAAAGCTTCTTTATTAAAAAGCGTATACAATTGAACAGTCATGCGTCAAACTTTATTTTTAATTAAGCCGTATATATTATAAATATTATATATATATATAAACCAAATAAGTTCCATATAAAGCGATAACACTTGAAATATCATATTCTTTCATTATTTTTTTCAATATTATGTTATAGTATAGAGCCGTACGTCTTAACTGCTACGAAAGGCTGCAGGCTTTTGTCGGAGCCGCGAAAAATAATTTCAACATGTTTTTTGTTCAGAGTGGGTGTGGATTATTTTTTTCAGTTTTAGGGGACATGAAATAGTTTGGAATGCACTGATGTAGAGCAGTGGTATAGTAAATTATAATTATTTGTATTTTAAATATCAAAACACAAAAAAATAGAACGGAATATTTGATACAATATGTTAAGTGTCATTTTTGATATTAAAAAAATGAGAAAATATGATATTGCAATTGTATCGCCGTATATTGAACAGATTCGTCTTTTTGATAAAGCAATCCATTTTTTAAAAAACTGACATATTTATGGGTCGATGGATATTGTGAAACGATTCCTCAATTGTTTTTCATACCACTGTGTTATATTTTGCAATCATTCAGTGTTTACAAAAAGCCATAAAATATCACAATACTTAAATGACTTTATTTTATAGCTGTCGGTATTGCCAGACATAAATAAATGAGTTGATAACTATTGAATGGCTTGTCAACTAAAAATATTTTTATATCAAATACATCGAGTGTCATGAAATTCGCGCTCCCCGCCGTTACACATAACGACCAACGACGCGGGTTCCACGTCGCCCGGTTTAAATGTGTTATATTTTTCTCTCACATTTTTTTCTTTTATTTTCCTCTCATCACAGAAAGCTTGGCTGAGCTTCAACAAGGCTCGTGCAACGGAGGCCCGCAGTCATTAACGGCTCTTCTGGCAGTAGCGTTGATGACAGTCATCGCCTTTGCAGTTGAAGCCCCAAGTTGAGTACATCTGAACACCGGGGGGTAAAGTTTGATCACTAGGTTTACCGAATTATCAATAGAGAGTATTGTTATGTATAAATGTATAGATTAATCATTATAGCCGATTAATGCAAAATAAAAGAAAAAAACTCACAGATGCACAATATCACAAAGAAGATAGTAAGTTTTCACTCTAAAGTTTGATGAGATTCAGATTAAAATATGATATTCAACTAAAACTGATTAAATGTTATTTTGAAAAGATATTGGGTCTTTCAATATGGTTGATTGAAATTTGTTAGTTTATAGCAGCAGTGTTATTAAAGTGACATCTATCGAATTTGTTTTCGATTGCTTAAAAAAATCAAATTGCAAATCAGCATG
The DNA here is from genome assembly GCA_028555115.1 of Himalopsyche japonica. Classification (NCBI taxonomy): domain Eukaryota; kingdom Metazoa; phylum Arthropoda; class Insecta; order Trichoptera; family Rhyacophilidae; genus Himalopsyche; species Himalopsyche japonica. Next base: position 62,101 of record JAHFWJ010000754.1, on the reverse strand, counting down.
AAAAGTTAAAACGTTGAACAATATGTGCAAATCATTAATTTTGGATGGACATTCTACACGAGTGATTTTAGTGCATGGAACTAGCCATTGAGATCATGAGATTTAACGCCTTCAGACTTCTTCCTTTGGGGCTATTTTAAATTGAAAATCTTTGCAAAGAAACCACTAACACTCGACGCCTTCAAATTCAACATTACAAACGCTATACAACTGATTCAGCCAGATTCATGCGACGAAGTCATTGAAAATTTCACCTTCCAAATAAGTGCCACTAAGCAAAGCCACTGTAGGCATTTGCATGAAATTGTATTCCACATTTAATATCATAAAATATACTTAAAAATAAAATAAAATTGAATATTTTGCATGTAGCTTGTTTGATTTATATTTTAACAAATTTCGAACAACTCAATTGAAAGACCTTTTACAATTTTTAATTAAGGTACAACACAATAAGCGATCATATAAAGTCACTTTCAATTTTAATATCTAACAGGTAAAAATGATTTAGTGAAATTGTCAAATGATAATTAAAATAATATTGTAAAAATATTGTATTAACAGCCAAACTGATTAACTGTCAAGTTGAAGAAGATATCTGAATTGTATAGAAAAATCGTTTTGTAAATATTTCAACGTATTTTTAGTAGTAAACAAAACAATGTTTACGAAAATATCACTTAGTCAGTTTTACTTGGTTTTTTAAGTAAAGATTTTTTAGAAAATAAGAATATCGATACATTATTAACAGAAATTAACTTTGTATTTTAATTGTATTTAAGCAAGTTTCCAGGCAAATGTTTATTTTGGTTGTATTTAAATTTAAATATTTATAAATTCTATAGTTGATAAAAAATCACTTTTACGAAATAAATTAGAATTAATCACAATATTTTGTTTCTCGGGTTTACTGTTACTAGAATTTAAAAGAAATGTAATTCAAAAAAATTCTCTTATGTAAACAGAAAAAATATTGTATATATATAATATTATTATTTTTAAAGTATATATATATATATGTAACGAAAGCCTTTTATTATAAAAAAAAAATTGTAAAACAAAACAAAAAATTCGTTTTGTAAAATATATATGTATGAATTTGTTGTACTAACGTGATTAATTTAAAAATAACTGTTCAATATTTATCACTCTTACCCTTTGTTTACTAAATATTTATTGAAAAATTATTTGTGTTGAATCATTATGGATTATATAATAAAACAAAGTGTTTAGTACTATCCACACAATTTTATATTCTTCGAGACAGGACAGCTTTCGCTCATTACGACGTCATCATCAACTAATACAGTTACAATTAAAACAAGAATATTTTTACTAAATTGTGAGATAATCATTACCAGGCATGCAAAATATATAGTTCAGGAACCATGAAAATAATTTACATGTAATCATACTAATAAATGTATCTGAATAAATTAAAACATCATCGATTAATTGTAAAAATGAAACGACATCCAAAAGTGAAATATCAACTCATTTTGTATTTGGTTTATTTTTTATGATCTCCTGTAAGTTGTTTATCTTGGTACTTGCACCATTGGTTTTGTATATTTGGTAATTATAAACTAAAAACTTTGTGTACGCTATTGAGCGTTGATTTAATTTGTAACACATCTTTTTTGATTCGACTTTGATTCGACTATTCGACGATATTACTATTATAAATTTATGATATCGACTGAAGGTGCTTGATGGAATTTCGATATCAAATTTGAATTGTTGTAATTTTGTAGGATTCCACATGTTTTGTCACAAAATACCCGGGTTTCGCCTTTCGGCATCTTCAGGCATTCTATCACACGGATGCAACAGAACTGACCTGTCTGACTGTCAGTTCTGTTGCATCCGTGTTATGGAATACCTGAAGACGCCGAAGGGCGAAACCCGGGTCGTTTGTGACAAACATGTGGAATCGTAAAAAATTTCAACAATTCAAATTTAATCTATGATTTTTAAATATAAATTGTGAAAATATGATTTAAAAATGTTTTGTGGTTATCTGTAATATTGTGCTTTTCCACTGTAGAATTACATTTAACACGTTCAAAAATGTATTTTATCAGTTTATTATGCTTGCGATGAGAGAAACCGGTACTGGTCTGACAAACATAAAATTGTGAAAAGAGGACTAAATATTGTGTTTTATAATTTGAGTATTTGTACACACATTATCGCTTTTTCATGTAAGTGAAGATATCTTCACTTCTTTATGCTATTTTTGTGTGTACTTTACATGTTTTTTGTTTTAACTTTACATCAAATTTGACGAGAAAACTACAATAATTCTGCATTTAAAGATAACAATGCTAGCTAGTCTAATCAAAAAAGTGAAGCAAAACCTTTTTAGACAGTAATCAAAAAAAAAAAATGTATAGTGTAAAATTTTTGTTATACGTATTATAAAATAGTTAATGTAAGAAGTATATTGATAAATACATCTGTATAATTGAAAAGTTGTATAAATTTAATCTTATATAGACTCGGTTATAACGGAACAAGTATGTTTTGGGACTAAAATAGCAAACACACGTTTATTGATATCAAAAAATAAATTTGTAAATAATGCTTCTAAGTGTTTTATTTTTTATTCAAAAGTTCCTATCCAAATATTATTATTTACAACTGTATCTAATTGCTTACTACCATGTACCAGACATTCAATGCAATCCAACACAAAAAAAAGAACAAAAAAAACTGTAATATATACTTGATACAATCGATGGTTTGCAAAATGTCATTAGAAATTCACAACCTCAAAGTGTTATAAAATAATTCACGATATCGACTGAAGGTGTTTGATTGAATTTCAATATCAAATTTGAATTGTTACAACTTTGTAAGATTCCACGTGTATTGTCACTAACGAATCGGGTTTCGCTTTTCGGCGTCTTCAGGCATTCTATCACACGGATGCAATATAATATGTATACCAAAGGTATTAAATACATGAAAACGCAGACCCCAGGGCAAGCAGTAAATGGCAGCTAAAAAAAAATATAATACTAATCTAATACTAATTAACACAATTGCCTGTATAAGTTTCATTAACGATTAATATTCTTGAACGAGTCATACTTGAAAGGGTTTTACAACAAATAATGATCAACTATCATTTAAATATAATTGTTTTTTTTTTTTTTGAAATACCTACTAATTTCAATCTTGCAAGTAACGGTCAAACATCTAGTGATGAAATATACGAATTTACGTCATGAGATTGTCGATTCATTGAAACCATCTCACGTAAGGGATACAATAAGGGGGAGTTGGGAAGATTGAGCTTATCAACAGTCTCATGAATCAATTCAAATTTAAGTACATTAAATTTTACAAAGTGTTTCAGAATAGTAATAATATTATCACGTAATCATAAAAAAGATGGAAAATTTGTTTTTTAATATGAGCAAATTAATTTTAGTTAAAAAATAAAAAAAGTAACTCGCTCTGTATAGTGATAGTCAGAAATGTAGACGTTTATTTCACGATCCGAAGCGTGTTTCTCGTTAAAGCTAATTTGGTTTGGCGAATTTTATTTGAAACAAGCCTTAATGAAGAGCTCAACTAAATGTTTCAAAGCTCCGCGGATAAAACTGATTTATTTCAAAGCGGAGGGACATTAACATTCCTGCTTCACTGCATGGTTTTAATCAGTAACCGGTGTAACGCTAATTTTGAAGATATAACCGACTGAAATTAACCCTTTGCGAGCGACAAACAGTTCCACACAATTTAAGTTCTCACTTCGATAGTGAATGACGAATTATCAAGTGTCATCCTCAAATGCAAAGGGCATTAAATTAAAGGCCAATTGAATCGTCTATTTCGAAAACGTAACGGAGTCGCTTTTACATAATTGTTCAGGGAAGTGAAATATATCTTTCCTGTCAAATTTAATTATGAAAGTTGTCTATGTATTTTAATTATGGTATTAACTCTTGTTTACAAACAAAATGAATATGTTTTTATTGATTGAATTGGCATTTACTTCGTAGAACTCCATCATAACACGGTGAAAAAATAGCAATGAAAATTAGTTGTACAACATTTATAGGATATATAGTTTGAAGCTATTTCGGATAGAAAGATAGATCAATCTATGAACTGTCACAGTGAACTATCAGAACTATAGTTCTGATAAAGGCGAAAACCAAAATAGCTATCAACTATATATCTACTTCTTCTATATATTTCAAGAACGTCAGGTGTTACACTTTTTAATTTTCAAGGCGATATACAAAACCAAAGGTTTACGAAGTAAAAAACAATTTACAGGGAGTCACACAATATAAATCCAAGTGAAATCAATTATTTTAATTTAAAAATGAAATTTCTACGTAATAATAGGCAAAAAAATGGAAAAAGGCTTATCACTAATCCATTACGTGTTCAAAAATGATCGTGAAAAACTCATCAGCAAATATAATAAGTATTTTAATGAATGAAATTCTAATGATAGTCAAAAAGATGAGAAGAAATGGTTATTCATGATCGTCCTAATACTTTCTGAATTAAAAGTTTTATAGTTCTTTGTCTATTTTACCCATGTAATGTTTCAAATTTTCGCCATTCTTTGTCGAATATGTAAATAACTGCTGTTTTTCGAAATTTCAAAATAATTCACAATTCATTAAGTATTTTAGATAACTAACTTAACTTAATTATAATGTATTATATTTTGATGAACAGTTATTTGTAGAATGGTTTACCTATTCAGTGACCGGCTGTTGAGTCCTTGATAAATATAATGTCCTGTGAAATAATACCCCAAATACGGATTACGACATCCGTACGCTTAGGCAGTGAGCTTTTGCAGGCTTCAGGGCGTCTTAAACATCCATTTCTATAAACCGTAAGCGCAGCTTTTGCGGAGATTTCGAAAGAGAAAGAAAATTTAAGCTAGAAAAGCTTCTGAATCAGGTTTCGCGGGCGTTAGAAAATTATGGCGACCGGATTATGTATTACAAAAAGTCTGTTGCGAGCTTTGAAACATCAGACATAAAAAAAGCTCATAAATATCTGGATTCTTTGATACATGTGTAGGTATTTTACCGCTCGGAATAAACCTGCCGTATAAATTTTTTGAAGAAATTCTAAACCTTTTCCCTTACATGCTATATTTTTTGCCAAAATGTCATAATGTTTTTTCAAGCAACAACTGCTTGTATTGAAAAGCGGGTGACATTAAATACTTAAGGAAGATTTCTCTTTGCTTTTGACACGGTGAAAAAACTTTTAGTTCTACAAAATTTTACATGACATTTTTGATAGCTATTTCGGCTCACGCCATCGTCAGAACTATGTTTAAACGTACATTTACTGTTATCTGTATATAGCTGTGTAGAAAATGTACACAATACATCTTCTCTACTATATTAACATCCTAGCTTATATTGGGCTAGCAAAAAACTAAAATTTTAATTTAAATTAATCTAATTAGATTAATTAGGCGGCACTTTCAGTAAGCTTAAATACGGGCCGGAGATGATGTATTACAGTAATGCACTAGCCTTTTGCAATTGTCTGAGGAGCGGCGAAAGACTTATAACGAAAAGACTTACAGCGAAATTTTAAACGAACAGACAAATATAGTCAGAAAAATGTAATATTGCTCGAAAGCCGCAGAAAAATACCCAGCCGGTCGCATGCGGGTTATTCGTGCTTGTTGTAAAGTGAAGAAACAGTCTGAAACTGATGAGAGTATTGAAATTATTCTTTACTTTATTTTTGTTTTTAAATAATAAATGCACATTTTTAGTACATATTTCCACAATTTATTTTTTGATGAAGACCACTTTTGCTCATCGCGAGCATTATCAACTGATAATCAGGTCAGTCGATAATGCTCGCGATGAGCGAAACCGGTCCTGATCAAAAAATATATATTGTGGAAATAAGTACTAAACATGTGTTTTTATTATTTTTAATATCATGCCTTTCCATCAAGAAGTGAAAAATATTCGACTAACTCCTTTGAATTGTTAAAACGTTGTACTATTCCACATGTTTTTCGGCATTCTATCACACGGATGCAACATCACTGATAAATGATGATGTGACTAACTATGACGATGTGGAATCGTGCAAGGTTGTAAAAATTAAAATTTGATTTTGAAATTTCATCAAGCACCTTCAGTCAATATCACAGACTTACTTCTTGTTAAAATTTCCAATTTCACATTTTATAAATATAAATCATTTCTACGTTAAAAAAGCAATAAACTCATTATTTTCAATATGTTATTAAATAAATTCTGTTGATATATTTTTAAAATTCCGGCGTTCCCTAGCTCTGTTTTCTGAATGAACTGTTCGCAATAAGACGAAAGGAATATTCAAGGAATGTTTGTTAGATGAAATTTATATAAAAGCGCACATATTATGCTAAAAAGATTCGACTCTAAGGAAGTTAGTACTATTGTAATGCCGTTTTGTAATAAAAATATAATACCGTAGAATGGAAATCCTTACATGTAATAAAGAACTTTTATAACCTTTATCGAAAACTTCCATACTATATACAGAGGCTTCCATGTATGGAAGATATTTCATGGATATTGAGTTAGCTCAAGAAAGGATTAAAGTTAAAAATAAAAATATATGAAGGTAAAAATGGATCATATTTTTTTATTGCTTTGAGTAATAGAAATTCAATTAATCTTCGGAAGAACTACGTTTTTTGGGTCAAAGTTTTTATTATTCCTTTGAAATTTATTGTGTCATGAATAAGTTTTGATCAGTTTTTTATTATAAAGTATCTTAGGTATTGGACAGTGGTGGACAACGTATTTGAAAGACGGATTATTGAATATTTTCATTATCTCATTTGGCAAGCTTTTAAAAATATTAATTGAAACATTTGGCACGCGTTCAGTAGTTTATTGTTGTAATTTGAATTGAAAAAGTTTACTTTTCGGTTTCGATTGAATTATTGTAAATAAAGACAGTTTGTAAATTAATCGCAAGGTGGCGGCTTTAGAACAGCTGAAAATCAATTGATATCAATTATCACAAAACTTCTTAACTAATATATGTCTGTCGCCGCTCCTCAAGCCATTGCAAAGGGCTTATCCGTGGAATATGTAAGTTTATTGATATAGTCACGTTTTTTGTATTAGTTACAATTAAAAAAAAATGTAGTTTTATTGCTAGCAGGAAATAAGCTAGGTCGTGAAAACAGGAGAGAATATATATTGTGTAACTTTTCTACACAGCTATATAAAGATAAGTAAATGTTCGTTTAATCATAATTCTGACGATAGCGTGAGCCAAAATAACAACTTTACCTTATAAAAAAATTGTAGAACTAAAATAAATTGCTATTTTTCACCGTGTTGTAATGGATATCTACCAAGTAAACATTCACTCTTCTGTCTTCTTAATTATATATGCGTACATAAAATTGGAATGCAACACCATATATTATGCGCAAAAGTAGTTAAAAAACGGTGAATAATAATAAATGTTTGAATTGTTGAAATTTCCAACGATTGCACATGTTTTGTTATTTAATACTCGAGATTTGCGTTTCTGTATCTTCAGGTATTCTGTCACACGGATGATACGAATCCTCGCACAACCCGCAGCCTTTTTACCTATAGTAGAGAATAGTTACTCGGTTATGTTTTCTATCAGTTACAATTCATATTATATTTGTTTGCTACGGCATATTTAGTTAACCTGTCTGATACAAACGTATTTCATATTCGATCAGAAATTCAGTGATGAAGTATTCCTTATTTTGGACCACATGCGACCCACGGGCCGCAGTTTGTGCATCACTGGTGATTATAATTCAATCAATGATAGCTTTAATTTTAAATAAACTAAAGTCGCATAACTGACTCACTTTTAAATATCTCGGAGGCAAATAAAATATCCGTTATTTGATAAGAATAAGGAGGGAGCCGATCCAAATGTTATTTGAAAATATCAAATGGTCGTTGTGAACAGAACTAATTCAATTATCAAAAAAATTTCCTAGACTTACTGAAATTAGGCAGTAATTTGAGGAAGTTCATTTTTAACCACTTAGACGCCAAATGGCGTGCAGGCACGCAAACGCTACAAAACAAGACATTTATGAATACAATTTGTTTTTGTTTATTAAATTTTATTTATTTTAAGAATGCCAAGTGTTTTCATTTTTGTGTGGCAGCCATAACAAAATAAACATGAGTTATTGTCACTTGTTATTTAATTATAGATAAAAACCAATAAAAAAATTGTAATTTTCCGATTCTGTATTGTTACGATTTGATAAAAATTTGAATTGATGATGGTGGCGTCAAATGGGTTAATATTAATTAAAATTAATACCTTTGTTATTTCACATGGTGTTTTATTGTACGAAAGACGAGTTTTGATATTTTGAAAAGTATTTTTAGATTAACTGTACAGTTAGGTTATACAATATTAAAGTAACAATTGATATGGATTACTTACTATCTTTAATTTTAAATGGTATTGAAAATAGTTTTGTCGAAATTATTAAAACTTATAAAAGCAATAATTAAAAATAGTCAATAACATGAGAAGTAATGCAAATAGCTGGAAACTTTTGAAATTTTTCTTTAAGATGTTCTTTGAGATGTTGAAATGTAAAATTAGAAGATTTCTTACCAGTTTTTCACTTAATTTAATGATATATTAAACTGTAATGTATATAAAATAATTAGTTATAAAATTAAATGCCTATATATTCAAATAAGTTGTTATTGGAATTGTTGACGATATATACATTTGATTCTTAGTTTAACGTCTATATTTTTTACGTGTAAATCTGCCAACACAAGAAATAAACAATAAAACGTTTTGGAGAACTGTTAAAAAAGAAAAAAGTGTTTCAATTGCTACAACTTCGTACGACACCACATGTTTTTCACTAGTGACCCGGGTTTCGTCTTTCAACATCTTCATGCGTTGCACGCGGATGTAACAATTATGTTGCCCGAAGATGCCGAAAATCAGAACCCGGGCAATCAGTGACAAAACATGTGGAATCATACAAAGCTGTCACAATTAAAATTTGACATTGAAATTTCATCAAGCACCTTTAGTTGATATCGTATAATTTTTTTTTTATTTCTGTCAACCTTTTTCCTACTTTTTGTATTTATGTGTATTTGATTAAAGATCAACCAACCATTCCGACAAATTGTTCATTGAGATATTTTATCAAAATCGTCTTATCGAAAAAGAAGTCTTTTTCACGAATCCGACTCCAAATATATGATATAAACATTATATTCTGTGTCAACATCAATTGAAGTTAGATGGAAATTAAAAGTTTCGATATGCTTTCACTGTAAAAGTTTAGTATTGAGAAATTCAAAAATCTAGCTTAAAGCTCAAAATTTCGAAGCTCCGTTACATTTCAATTGCTAAAAGGCATTAGTCTAAACGTGTGGCCAACCGATGTGTGCTAAAAGCAATCAAGAGAGGCTCATTGAACAGGTTATGCAAATGAATTAAAGTATTGGGATAACAGGTGCATTGTAAAGGTAGACCGTTCGCTAACGACACATAGGGGTGATTACGTCACACGGTGATAAATGGAAGCTTTACTTAAAAGCTTTTTTTTATATGAAGGTAATAAATTGAAGGCTTCTCATCAATAAATAAGGATTTTCATGAAACATGGCAAAAGATTAAAATACCCCCGTTTAATTACTTCTGATGTGTTCAGTGCCACTTCTCGGATGAAAACATTGTATTCTAACTTATAAAAACACACTTTAACACTATGTCCACATTATATTTTATAATCAGGACAAGTTTCGCTCATCGCAAGCAGTTAATAGTTGTCCAGTACTTTCAATTTTCATTTAATTGCATTTTTGGATTCTTAGACGACTTTTGATTAACAATTATTTTGTTTTTTCGTATGCTGTTGACATGAATAAATCAGGCATTTTTAGGACGCGTGAGCATACCACATAAGGCTTTGCATGTGAAAAGCATATGCACATAGTTGGGCGGATCAGTTGATAGTGTTGACGTTAGGTTAAACAAGTCCTGATCTAATGGTCGCAATTATTCAGAAGCCTTCGCGAGAATGTGTAACACAAATCGCTTTTACAATCACAATTTGATGAAAAGTAAACGCTCGGCGAAACTGATCTTAATTAATAAGTTATTTTTATTTGAAAACTCTCAAAGGCGTGTTAAAAACAATTAACTAAGGTTTCATTTCAATCAAACGAATGATATAGGAACTCATACAGAACGTACATACACACAAACAAACATACTTCAAATTTGAATTATTGCAACTTTGTACAATCCCACATGTTTTTTTCACTAACGGCGCAAGTTTCGTCTTTCGGCATCTTCAGAAATTATGAGAAAACTCGGGTTGTTAGCGAAAAAACATGTGGAATCGTATAAAGTTGCAACAATTCAAATTTGACATCGAAATTTGACATCGAAAGAAGTTTCAGTCAATATCATAAATTATAAACATTCTTTATTATATAGTATATTGTTTATTATATAGTATATTTATTGATCGAAAAATACAATTACAATTCGCGTGTGTTTATAATACACACAAAGAGTAATTGCGAATGCTAGATAATGGAGAGAAGAAAAAAAATTGACACAGATGAATACATTTTCTGTACAAAAGGAAATGTAGTATCAGGAGCGCAGACAGTATCGCAGGTTTGTATATCACACGTTAATGAAAGCATTTTAGTAGAACATCACTTATCCAACGAACGAGAGCCATTCTGGCGCGTCTTTTGTTACGTCGTGAACGCGGAGCACTCGTCATCGCCACAAAAGCGTATACTCTTTAACTCTCTGCCAGCCTGATACATTTGTCCCATTCGTATGGTGATAATTTTCTTTGTACATTTCAAATTACATTGCTCACGTTTTTAATAAAACCGTTTCATCTTACTCTACTGATGTGAATTGAGCACATTGATTCTGTTCCGACAATGTGCACGAAATATCACGTTTTAATTAATTTTTCCTTACATAACATATGGAATAATTTTTGAAGACTATTTCATAATTGATTGATAAAATTTTAAGTATCATTGTTTGGTGGAAAGCATTGCATTTAAAAAATGAAACAAAACGTTAAATACAATTTTCATAACTATATTTTATCATAATTTGACACGGTTTTGTTCATGACGTTACAAAAATTGATACAAGGTTTATAAAAGGAATATTTCCATTTGTATATATAAGTTGATAGTCCTCACGATGACCAAAACTGAGTTTGTACGAAGCTATATGAAATTGTAGAAATAGTACTTAAATAAGAAAATATTAAAATTATTTTTATTTGATTATAATGAAATTCACTTTTTGAAAAATGGTATTGATTATCATAACGTATTGACTTTGTGATAAAAATACATTCATATTAATCATTGTTGAGTTATAGTGTGATAATATAATACATAAGATTATTGGATAAAACAATGGAGAATAATGAAGTATTAACTACTCATTTAATAAAAGCAATGAACCAAATTGGACTCCATATTGGATAAAATAGTTAGTTATGATCCCGTGATTAAATGAAATATAAATGACTTTGCGTAGAATGCTTTTCATTATAATCAATAAGTATGTAATATAGCAATTTGATACTTAGAGATAAATATAATATTATACATTAAATGGGGGGTCATGATGGAATTTAAGCTACAAATAATTAAGGGTTCAAAATTAGTCATTGTGACAAATATGCAGTGCCCTGAGGTACTTGCGCGATTTGCGATTTAAAATTCGAGAGTTCGTTCGTGGGTAATTTCTCATTTTTTTTCATTTATTTATGCAAGCATTATAACCCTACGATCTCTTCTCCAAGAGAGGTTTTGTTTGACGACCCCTCATAAATGTTTCATTATAAATTTTTATAATCTACAATACACAACCATGTCATCTAAAAATAACTTGACTTAGTTCATGTATTGTAATTGTGTGTGTGTGTGTTTGTATGCATGTTTGAATTAAGGGATGAAAATAAATTATAAAAAAATTAAAAATTCACATTGAGTTACTCAGCTCTACAGCGATTAACGTACGCAGGCGATAACAGAAAATTTTTAAAGCAAATAAATCAATACATGTAACATGAAAGAGATTTGAAGAAATCTGATGCTAACACGTTATAGATCTTAACGCTCTATCAATTTGATATAAAAATAATTTCCAAGTGACAATTTGTTTATGAGTGATAATAATTCAAAATTTATTATGTACGACTCGTATATTTTTAATATTCCTGTAAAATTTCTGCTGAAAATAAGGTTTACCCAATAAAATTATTTCATTTATTGAAAGAAGAAATAATAAAAAAAGAGACGATAAAACATAATTTTTATTTTTTATCGCTTAAGTATCTATTTCGTTTCACGCCTTAGGCATAACAGTGCTGTTACATAAAGATATATATGTTCTTTTTATATTTGAATCTTTTTAAGGTTTTGCGAGATATTTAAAAAGAAAAATGGATATTTAATGATGCGGGTCTCTAAGTGTTAACAAGCATCGTTAACGACACAAAAAGTACGTACCTCCATTTTTCACGAAAAAATATCTAAGTTAAAATTTTGTGAGATTTATGAATCGCCTTGAATAAAGATTCAAATATAGCTCTGGAGCGATAAAAAACTCTGCATATTAAACAGATGATTTATACGGTAAAATATTATTCTTAGATATGTAAACTATATTAATTATGCATATTTAAGCAGAAAATTGAACTAAAAAGATTCATTAAAGTTGACTGCTGTATGAGATTCAATCTCATTAATTGATTCACCGAGCTAAGTTCTATTTTAAATGAGTTTTTTCATTTATTTCAGAATGCTATTTTAAATTATTATATAAGAACACATTGTTTAGTACTTATTTCCAAAATATATTTTTTGATCAAGACCGGTTTCGCTCATCGCGAGAAGTTTTTGTGGAAATAGGTACAAAAAATGTGTTTTTATTATTTAAAACTTTTATATAGAGAGGAACGATCTAACACCTTTCACCACTGTGTCGAAGAGAACCTCATCCAATAAGACAATCAAATCTGTTAATAGATACAATGCTAATGGCAATGCACTCCCGGTGCTATTGATTACGACCGGATCAATCCTTAGTAATTAAAGCTGAGATGTCAATGAATGACCATCACACAGAGGGAAACAATCGGGCACCTAAATCTCCCGCTGGGTATTGATAGTTGACACCGAATGGTATATGATTACATTCCACCTACAACGTAAATGCAACATGTTTTAATATAATAAACGACATCATGTGTCAACAATATGAATATATCGGGAGTTCAAATAGTTTTCGTTTTTAAATTTGGTTTATTGAGTGTATTTCTATTCCATCTGTGTGCCTGAAAATACCAAAAGAATGTTCTCAGTTTTTAACAATAGCAATTTGAATTATTTGAACTGTAGTTTCTTACTAACTATTTGTTCTTCACTATTTTAATTCTTTTATAAACTTGATGTCTCATGTATTATTATTCATCATTTGTTAACCACTTTTCATGTTTAGTAGATGGCATTGTACTCCTTTTTAATGTACGCGTGTAATATGAAATAAGAAAACTATAAGAATTCCCGATTAATTCATTTTGCCGGCAATAGATGTCTTTTATTATATTATATTTAAGCATGTCGACAATTTAAACAATTATATCCCATACTGTGCCAACTAATAAGTAATAGAGTTAGGTGCACGATTGTTCCACTCTATATGATTATCATTCAATTACGTCTTGGTTTTACTTACTAAGGGCTGATTGGATCATAATCATCTCGCCAGTGATGCGTTAAAATTGTATTAAGCATTGCAACAATTAAAAGTTTTGATTGTCTAATTAGATAAAGTTGTATTCGCCACAACGGTAAAAAGTGTTCGATCGTTTTTCTCAATATGGTCTTATCTATTGGAATCTTGATTTTTATTCGCTATCCACTGTATATTACTAACAAATGTAAAATTGCAACTCTAGACCTTTATGGTTTAATTACTTTGATCGAAACTACTATTAATGTATTATTACTTAGAACCTTATACTAAGCTATCAGTCTAAAAGTCTAATGTAATAAAATTAAAATTTTCATGCAACAGTCGATTTGAGCTCCTAATGTTGCTCTTTTGTATCTTTTAGGTACAATCGTTTGCAGTCTGTCAGTATTGATTACATTTTGATATTTAATAAGGTTCATTTTACCACATTGGTGAAAGGTGTTTGATCGTTTCTTACAATATGTGGGTTATATATTGATATGTGGAAATATACTTTGAAATTTGAAATTTGATATTACGCTTCCAATAAGTGCCTTCAGTCGATATCGTCAATTCATTTAAATATTAATGTTATGTATTCATAAAAAATTGTGGTAACGGAATAACCGATGGATTTTTACTTAAAATATCCGTCAAAACTTTATGTTCAAGAGTTTCGTTTACACATCTTGTACATAAAAGCACAAAGTTATGAAAATGGTTTCACAATGGTGTTTTACCTTTTTCGTGTTGTATCTCAACTTTTCTTTTTAGTCTGACGGAAGCTCTAAATATGATCTACAGCGTAAAAAGTTTCAAAAGGGAAATTTCAGAAATAATAAACACCCCGTGTATTGCATTAATCAGTGGAAATCAGAGTCCGAAATGGGTGTGTATTTAAAACAACAAATTCACTTTTAACAAGAAAAACTGTATTATTTTTTCAATGTACCTTTTTATATAGGTTATCGCGAGCGTTATCAACTGAAACCAGTCCTCATTATTAAATATATATAGAGAATTGTAGTAATAACTTGTTTTTATTATTAAAAACATCATTCTATCTCAATTCATATTTGAAATAGAATTTGATTAAACGTTATCGCTTTTTAACGAAGTAAAGCGAATAAAATAATTAATTGTTAGTATAAATTATGTTAACCAAAGAAATGAAAAAAATCTACTTTGTTTTCAAAAAGAAATAGATACATATATAATATATATTTTATTGTAAATTAGTATGTAGATATAATGCCTGAAGATGCCGAAAGGCGAAAACCGGGTCATTAGTGACAATACATGTGGAATTGTACAAAGTTGTAACAATTCAAATTTTATATTGAAATTCCATCAAGCATCTTCAGTCGATATCATAAATTAACAAATAAATAATAGATAATATATTGATTCAGATAAAAAATTAAAATCAAACCGAATCTATCGATTTATTTCCAGTACAGGTTCGCTACATACAAATCGAGCCCTGGAAAAATTCTAATTGAATTTCCGCAATGATTTATGGCTTTGATTTTTGACATAATTAAAAGTAAGGATCATACTGTTAATGTGTTGGACCTTAAAATTGAAAAAGAAAGAAAAAAAACAATACACTGATGGAAGAAGATATTTTAGTACTCTTAATTAAGTTATACCTGCCAACTTAGTACTTCTTAAAACTTTTAAGTCGAAAGTTTATTAAATATTTTTTGAGGGTATAAAGTTTCAAACTTGGGTACCATAAAATTTTGTTGCAGTAAAAGAATGCTTTGAAGCGAATATTTTTAATTAATATTTTATATTGAATAAAAGGCCATAACATGTTTTCTAATGATAATTTGATAGTAAAAAAGTATTCAAAAAAATCGACATCTTTTTTTTTTAACTGCATTTAATTATTATTTATAAAATACTAACCAATTATCTCAGAGTAAAGAAATTCGAGGAAACTCAATATGATAACAAACAATTTAATTGGTAATAATGTCGTTATAATTTTATTTATTTTGTTTGTCCCTCTGATGCGCACACATATATATCAGAAGGTTTTCCAACGCGTGAGCTGGCCACATACATTTTTCCATAGGAGAAGCATGGATTATCCAAATCTAATCCACATACTTTAAGCAATTTTCATTGTGCTTCGTTTTTATTTTTCGAGGGGGTAAATATGTCAGAATATTTAAAAATTTATTTTATTTATTTTACACAGTTTCTTATTATTATATTAATCAAGGAGAATGGTATCGCAATTAAGTTGTTAACAGTCACTTCTTAATGGAAAGATATGATATTTTAAAAAGTAAAAACACACTTTTTAGAACATATTTCCAATATGTATTTTATGATCAGGACCGGTTTCGCTAATCATATTTCAATCATAGATCAGTTGATAACGCTCACAATAATCGAAAACAGTCCTTGTTCCATACGTTTTCTCACCAATGGCCCGGGTTTCGCCTCTCGACATCTTCTGGCATTCTATCACTCAGATGCAGCAGAACTGACACACAATTAACAGGTAGCATCGTTTAATACTAAATAACTAAATTAATTAAAAAACCACATACCCTTAGGTTAAAAACCAAATAACAACTAAAATAAATTTACATTATATTGATTTTATAACTATGCCAATCAATTACCTGAGATAGGTGTTAACACTAAATACCGTTAATAAGTCTTTCATGGAAGGGTTTAACAACAAATAATTATGAAATATCATTAAAATGCAATTGGGTAATTTTAGACTTAAAAATACCTACTTATTCAAAACTGTTAGGTAACGGTTGGAGTAAAACAACAGGTGACGTTTTATAGCAGTCAGGGGCAAACCGTGGCCCGCGGGCCACATTTGGTCCGCCGCGTATTTTTCTGTGACACGCAAGCGTAAAAATGTGAAAAGACTTACATTTTTATCTTTTAACGCTTTTAAAAAAAAGATTGAAAATAAATATAAAAAAATGACTTGTAATTTCATCATATCGGGTTCTGTTCAAACCATTATAATAATAAATAGTTTACGTATATATTGAAAATGGTCTTTTATTTGCGGCCCGCCGCTCATTTTGAATTATTGAATTTAACCCTTCATCCCAAAAGTTTGCCCCCCTGGTAAAAAAGAATATAATTTTTGAGGTTGTCAATTCATTGACCTAATCTCTCAAAAGATTTAGTTGGTCGTTAAAAATATCGTCTTAATTGATATGCACAATTTTATTTTCTTTGTTGAGCCACTCAATTATTTGTTATAATGGGAGCCGTGCATCCGCAGGTTTGCTGTGGAGGACGATCGCTGACTGCCACGTGAAGTGTTGCTTGTTTGAGATGGATTGTTCGAAGTATTTCAGTTGGAGTGGAGAGTCAATATACAGGCAGCGCTTGTCGAACAATGTTTGCGTTTCATCTACGTTGAATGTATACAACGACTAGCCTATCATAGATACTGGAAGGGTGTGTATTCAAATACTGCAAAATCTATAATTATTTTAAAATCAAGTATATTTTACATTTAGCATAACAATTTTTAACTTCTAACTGTCACTTTTTGATAAAAAGGCATGATTTTTTGGTACTTATTCCCATAATATATTTTATAATCAGGATCGGTTACGCTCACCGCGAGCATCATCAAATGATCATCATAAACTCGTCAGTTGATGACTGACATATCAATTACAATTAACACATTAAAAGTGATTAAAATCCGGTGGAAAAATAGCCATGTATTTAAGTTCGACAAAGTTTATGAAGTATAAAGTTGACAGCTATTTCGGTTTACGCCCTCATTAGAACTTTGTTTAAGCGTGTGTTTACTTAACTTTATTTAGTGGTGTAGAAGATTTACACAATACATCTTCTCTTCTGTTCTAACATGCTAGTCTTATGTTTCAATTCTTAAATGTTGCAAATTGATATTATATATTTCTCGAAGTGAAAAAGTATCTACCAACTCAATCAATTATTTTAAAGTGACAAATGCACACAATAGTAACAAGTTATTTCACAATTTATTTATTGAAAATTAGAATCTGTTTCGCTCGTCGCGCGCATTATCAACTGATACAAAGCACGATTATAAACTTACGATTTGCACTGAAGGTGCTTGGTGATATTTCAATATAAATTTTGAATTGTTGAATACAAATAAACTGTTTATCATTTATGCATTCCTACACCATTCATCCGATCGATATGAAACTTAACAAATTTATCGAATAAGTTCCCTCAAAGATTTTTGAAACACCGTTCCGTCAATAAGAAATTGATTTATAATATAATCTTTATTATTAATATGAACACTTTTAACAATTAAATTGTTTGTTATCATCACGAATTTCCTCGAACTTCTTTACTATAATATCGCAGTGGGTCAGCTAGTAAATAATAAAAAAAATAACGCTTTCCACTTTTTCTACACGATCTTAAATTTTCAACAACGAATAAGATAATTTTTGATTAATTCTGGTACTTTTGCGTGCAGTTAAACAAAAATAAGATGTCGTTATATTTGGCACTGCGCACTTTCATGTTATTATCTTTTATATTCCTCGATTTTTGTATAAATATTGAATCCTATGAGTTATTGTATAAATAGAAAATGCGAGCATGTTCTTATTGCAGACTTTTGTAGTATTAAATACACACAAGACAAAAGCGTATTATATTAAATATATCTGAATGAATATTTGAAGATATTTGCGATGAATAACAGATCTTTTCCTTTACCTGAGAATATTTTTATACCAACACGTCGAACCCCGAAGTCGTGTTTTGACATGATACAAAATCCAACAACAGAGTCTCGGAGCACTGTTTTTACGTGGACAACCCTTCAAAAACAGTCAAATTAGTTACGGCAAGCGATGTAATTGACAGATTAATTGTAAGTTTTTTTGTAGTAATTACTCAAATCTTTTCAAAACAATCATCCAATTAGTGTTATCCCTTATTAAATTATTGATTTGATTTGTCCAAAAACTCAATCAATTCACCTAATAACTCGACACCTAAAGACACATAGATGCAGTAGAATTGATTTAAGAGCGAATCCCGGATTGACATTCGGGAATTTCAGCAATTAATCACGTTATAAAGGAATCGCATTATATAAATTCAAACTCAGCGCCTAAGTGTTGCATCTTTGTAGTAAGGGTCGCAGGATGACGGCTTTGGAACAGATGGAAATCAATAGATATCAACTGTCACAAAGGATTCTTAACGAGTAAACTAATGTAAGTCAGTCACCATTATTGAATCCTCTGGTTGATGTTCCTTAGTTTCTATAATGGACAATTTCCGTGTCATATGTAAACTAATTGATATAGCCGTCTTTTTAGTTTCATTTACAATTTTTAGTTTTATTGCGAGTAGGAAACAAGCTAGGTCGTTAAAACAGGAGAGAAGATGTATTGTGTAACTTTTCTACACAGCTATATATAGATAAGCAAATGTTCGTTTCAGCATAGATCTGCCAATGGCGTGAGCCGAAATAGCTATCAACTATATCTTCAAAAACATAATTATAATAAAATACATTGCTTTTTTTTCACCATTATATACACCATTATTCACGTTATAATGGACTTCTACCAAGTGAATGCCAATTCAATCAATACAATAAAATTGCCTTTAGAGCGAATCCCGGATTGACATTTGGGAATTTCAAAAATTAAAACTTTACATTGAAACTCTATTAACTATTTTAGTCGATATCATAAATTAAATCAATTGTATTTAAAAGTATTTAAGATATTCATTTAGCACCTTCTATATTTGCTTCAGTTTTTTTTTGCGTCCGTGTAAGATGGAAAGACTTAAGATGTTGAAAGGCGAAAGCCGGGTCCTGAATGATAAAATATGCGATTAGACGTACAAAAAATTCATCGATTCAAAATACGAATATGATAACTACAAGTAAAAAAGAATTCATTCTTCTCGTCATACTTTTCGGTACGACATAAAGTTGAAAGGACCCATCTTTAAACCATACACTATTATGCATAAAAGAAAAGAAAATGTGACTTGCATAGTCACTTAAACATTAAATATCTTGTATTTCTGTGAACCGAAAACCCACGGAAGACATATTATATTGAATTCAGTTTATTATATTGCATCCAAAAGTTTTTTCAGTAAAAATATTAAATCGATTCAAACTTGACTTTGCGAGTTGAGTCTCAGAGAACATAAAGCTCGCAATAAACTTCGTCGACGAACAAACGGTTACTTTTATTGTTTTTGTGTATGACATAATACTAAAATATAAATAAAGATTGCGTGTGTTTGTGAATAGAGGATGAGTTGTTGGTGTAGTGTAATGTATCCGGACCTACGCTTCGCAGGGTGATCAACAACCGTGCTTTACTTTTTAGAGTGCATAGAGAGTAGGTCGCCACTTAATATAAAACGGTTTTTAGATTAATTAATTTCTGATGAAATGTACAGTATCAAATTAATGGAGCGTTAAGATCTATGACATCAGAGTTTTCCGTGTCTCTTTGATTAATTGATTTATTTGTAGCACTATTTTTCTGTTGTTGGCGATAGACGTCAGTCGCTGCGGAGATAAGTATTTCACAATGAATTTGGTTCACATAAAAATTTTATGCATTTTATATATATACCTTCACATAAACTCCACTCATACATACATACACAATCATAAAAACGTAAACAAAAATACACATGTACATGTAAAATACATAAGGAAATTAACGAAGAAAAGTCATTTTCAAGTTGTCAAAGTCGTGTTTTTTTTCTGGCCGCTCATAGATTAAGACAATTTTTCACTTTAAAAGTGTTAAGTGTCTACTACTTCAAAGGTGTTAACTATGCTTTATGCATCACACGGATACAACAGAAGATGCCGAAAGGGAAAACCGAGGTCGGCAGGTATAAATCATATGGAATCGTAACGATTCCAAATTTTTAACTTTGTTTGATTGATGTTATCCGTATTTCATGTCTCAATGTATAGCATCGGTATGACAGAATGCTTATAGCTTAAATCACAACTAACAAATCATATGGAAACTTGTAAAGCTTTGACAATTCAAAATCAATTATTTTTTGTAAAATTTACAGATTTAATGAGAAACGTAAAATAGAGATAAGATTGGTCTAAACCTATTTAAAATATAACTCTGTTACACCAAGTTGTATATGCGGTATGTTGAAAGCACAACAAAATATATATATTTATGGGGATATCCTAAATAGAACTTTAATCCACGGGAAATATAACTGAAGACCACAACGTGAAAGCTCTAGTCAAAAGCACAAAAGGCTTTTGACAATCTCGACCTATATTTAAACGATACATTGTCTTTTGGTGATAGAATCAATACTAAAATCGTGGCTTTCCATGAAATCAGTGGTCAGCCAACTATGGCAAATCGAGCCGCTGATTTTCATTAAAAATAATTTCATTTATCAGATGTTTTTCAAATGAATTGTATCAAAATGATCGTCAATCGAATAACTTCACATACAGCGAAATTCTTTTTATTCTTTTGATTTTTTTTATTGTTAATTGAAAGACCCTGAAAAAAGCTCAAAATGCGGTGAAGCTTTTGGATATATTTTTTTCAATTATCACATCATGACATGTATTATATAAAAAGTCTTAATTACGAGGCGGATTTACTTTTAAGGTGCTTTTGCAGAAATGGTTTTACATTTAAATTAATAAAATAAATCATTTACAATAACATTGTTTTAAATATATAAAATGCATTTTTTATTACTTCCCCTTTAGAACCCATGGCTTTATATACCTGCTACCCTTAATTATTTTTTTTTTTGTACAAATAGACTCGCTAGTAAATTGTTTTCTATCAGTTGATAATGCTCGCGATGAGCGAAACTGGTCTTGATCAAAAAATACATTGTGGAAATAAGTACTAAAATACCAATAACAGACACCATTTATGTTTGAAATGTTGAAACGTTGTACGATTTGACATGTTTTGTCACTGACGACTCGGGTTTTACATTTCGACATCTTCAGGCACTTTTTCACACGGACTTGTGTACTTACCCAATTCGATAAATTTGAATCTAATCAAGAACGAGTAACTTAAAGATTCAGAAATGCTTAAAGTTTCAATGATTTGAACTTGGGCAAATGTAAATAAAACCAGTTGTATGCAAGATCATCAACTTAATGTTTTCATTTTTAAGTATATTTTATGATATTAATTGTGGAGTAGAACGTTGTTCAAATTGCCACTACAGTTTTGCTTAATGGCACGTATTCGTGAGGTCCTGATTTCTATAGCTTTACAGCATTAATCTTGCAAGATTTGATAGATGTCGTTTGTTATGTTGACTTTAAGGGCGTTAATTGTTTGCGGTTTATTTGCAAAGACTTGTGATTTAAGATAGTTCCAAAGTACGAAGCTTAAAGGCTTTAGCTAGCGCGATCTCAGTGGCAAGTTGCATGCAATTGACCGACCGCTAAAACAGTGCGCCCGGAAATGCGGCGGATGATAAAACAAAATTTGAAACCTCTGGATAAAACGAGTGAACAGACCGTAAAAACGACAAGTAAGAAGCCACGGTATTTATAAACATTGAAACCTATTGTAGATAAATATTTTTATCTAAAATGTATTTATGGAACAGTAGGGAATTTAAAATTTTGAAACTCAAGCAACTTTTGTGTCAGACCGGAAAAGTAAATAGCGCTACGTTTCCACGCGCATAAGTAACGTGGTCGATCTATAATGAATGTAAATCTAAATTTGATAATTTGCACATGATGTTCAACGCAATAATCTTCCATGGAAATTTGCCGTGCTTTATTCAATCATTAACAAATGTCACTTTTTACAAAATGGCTGCTATGACCTTTTATCTTTCTCTTTTGTCTTTATTGTTTTTTTTTATAATTAGCGTTTTTTATTGTGTCTCTCCTGTTTTTAATAAGCCGATATAGTTCGTTTGCCATAAGTTTGTCGACTGCTGTGCTTTATTATTAGTGTATATTTATGTCTGAAAAGTTTTACATGTACCGCAAAATCACAGTAGTATACGTCACCTAAAACAGAGAACGTCGGAAAAAATGTCTTGTTGGAAAAAATGGACGACTACCAGGCACGGTTCCGGCAATAACTTTCAAGGAAATGGCGTCCATGCACGCCATAAACAAGAAAAATGTGGAAAAAATGTCAACTGTGGAAGGATATGACAATTTAGGTTTATTGCCACACAAAACTAATAACGAAATACGCTGCGAGATGTCATTTTTATAAAAACGTTGATTGAGGTATTTAAGAAAATAAGTTTATGGCTTATAATAAAATAATTATGAGAAACTGCGAAGAAAAAAGAAAACGCCTGATGCTTGAATCCCACTGTTAACCACCAATTTTAAAAAAATTGATATTTCTTAGTTTTAAATATCTCTTTTAGTAATGTGTTAACTGTTACTTCTTGATAGAAAGGCATGATATTTTGAATAATAAAAATACATATTTTGGTATTATAATTATTTTAACAATATATTTTATGATCAAGAACGGTTTCGCTAATCGCGAAGAATATCACCTAATAGAATACACTTTATATGCAAGTCTATTTAAACGAAATTTTGAGATAAACGTAGCAGGTATACAAAACCATTGATTAAAGAACTATGAAAAAAAATACAGGAAAATATTCTATATATAATACATAAAAATAATGTAAATTAATTTAAAAATTAAATGTTAACAATAACTAAATGATTTATTTTCGAGCATAATTAAAGTAAATTAATAATTTATTAAGAGCTTAGAATAATCAAAAAAGTCTCTTTAGGAAAAAATAATGTGTGGGAAATTTTTATAGACAAAGTAACCTGCAATTAAATACTTAATGAAACGTAATGTATTAATATATGATATTTAATTGTAGTCACTACTTTGAATCGTTTGTATACAAAAGCAACAGCAATTAAATTATTGGATCAAAAATCAAAGTATTATTAACTAAAATAAACAAAGTCCAGTTAAATTCTATACCCCTCTCTCTATCTCAATAAGTTATAGTTAACACAGCAGTGCAAGGTTTTTGGTGATGAATATGAATTGTCACAATTCTGTACGATTTCACATGCTTTGTCACTAACGACCCGGGTTTCACCTGTCGGCATCTTCAGGCATTCTATCACACGGATGCAACAGAAATGGTACGCAATAAAGAGTTAGCATCATCCATATACCAAAAGTATTCATTACAGGTAAAGTCAGACTCCAATGTAAGTATTAAAAAACATGTGGAGTCGTAAAAATTTGTAACAATTCAAATTTGATATTGAAATTCCATCGAGCACCTTCAGTCGATTTCATAAATTATAGTGTTTTTATGTATAGTAAAACAGTGTTATGTTTATAAACTGAAAATCGAAAAAAGCTACTGACTCTCTATGCACCACAAGCCGATTAGAAAGAAAGTATATTTTTACCCTAGGAAGGCTGTGGGTTATTTAAAACAACCAAAACGTCCGTTTGTGTGTCAATTACTTTCCAATACTTTGAAAGCAACTGACCAACAAATTACTTACGAACCTTCCATGGCAGTAACTTAACTAAAAAGAAAGAAAACACATCTATTATAGTCACTTAGAAAACTGCGATGTTGAATTCATTTATCAGTGGAATCTTTCGCAGAGATAGAGCTTTCGAAAAAAGCTTGAGTATTTAAAAAAAAACAAGGAAAACTCGTTCATTTATTCCAGACTCTTTTTAATTTTTGGTCATTTACTTTTCGAATATAAAGCGTATTGATATATTATAAAGACGTTATGTGATGGTTGCTAACGTGTGTTTATTATTTTAATCAGTTTATTGTAAACATTGATTAACATTTTTGCATTTTTTTGACAGTTTGGGACAGCGAACAATTCGAAAATATTTCGAAGAGAAAGAAGAATCATCGAAAGATTTTTGTGTTGGGATAACGAAAACTTATTCAAATAACGAAATAAATCGATTTATAAAATCTTCTTAATCTATCTGTGATCTTGGTTGATCGGTTAACGAACAATTCGGATAGCGAACATATTTTTAGATCAGACTCTTATTTGTATATCTATATGTATTTTATTTCTACAAACTTAATAAGATATATAGTTCATAGCTACTTCAGCTTACCTTACTTATAACTTTCATCAGAACTATGTTTAAACAAAAATTTACTTATATATATATATCACTTTCAAGGTGGTAACTGTCACTTATTGATGGAAAGGCATGATAATTAAAATAACAAAAACATATCATAAGTACTAACATCCTGAATATTTTTTTGATCAGGATCGGTTTCGCTCATCGCGAGCATTATCAACTGGAAAAAAATATATACATTGTAGATATGTATACAAAAAAATATGTTTTTATTATTTAAAACTATCTATGCATAGCTGCGTAGAAAAGGTACACAATACATTTTCTCTTCTGTTGCAACACTATAGCTTCATATTGTGCTAATAAATTCCAAAATGTAACACACTGAATTTATTGAATTTTTTATATTTTTGAAAGTGCAAATTAATCAGGGTTTTTTGCTAATTTCTTTGCTGTAGAGTCGGAGTGCAAAACGACCGACACCGACTAATTTTTCGATAAGAATATTTTAAAGAGTATCTTAATGAAAATTTTCCGGACTGAGTGGTTTATTTTGATTAAATGTACATAAATAGGAAAGATAGGAAAAACCCGAAAAAAATAAACTTTTTAAAGTTAGAGTCGTGTTGTTGGTCGATTTCGGATTCGGAGTCGTGCTTTTTTAACAACTGTACAACCCTGCTAAAATGACATCAAGTCAGTATCGTAAATGACACATATTTTATCATCGATAAGATCTTTTTATTTGAAAAACAAATTGAATTCAATAGCCAAAAGCTTACAACTCTAAAATGAACATTGTATTTTTTGCAGAGTTAACTTTACATCAAAACAAATATTTGAAGTATTGTTGTAATCCCACGTACAATAATATTATTATTTCATACGTTTTACGTTCATATCTCTGTGAGTATTTAAACATTTTTGGAATGTAAATATGTTTTTTCCGCTAAAATTCCGTACGTAACGGCTTTGCGCTTTACATTAATTGCAGCAATATTGACGCGCCGTAAAAGTTAAGCACTACCTTTTTCAATTTTACTGAACCCGCATGTTCGAATTAAGGGATTACATCGGCAAACATTTTTTTTGTTCATTCCACCAAACAATATGCTTTTTAAAAATAAAAAAAAAAAAAATATGAAACTCGCTGAAAATTGTGAGGACTAGACACATATATCAAGCCAAATATAAAAAAAAATGTGATCATTTCAACTAGGGCCGTGGAATTGTTAAAAAAATACGATTACGAATCCGGCATTGACTAACAACACAACTCTGACTAAAAATACTGTCAGGTATTTGTATACCGTTTCTATTTATGTGCATTAAATTAAAAATCATCCAATCAATTGGTGAATTGTTCATTGAGATATATTTAAAAATTGTCTAATTGAAAAAGTTGTTGTATTCGTTCATTTTTCACGGCTCCGAATCCGGTCAAAACAGAAATGAATGGAGAGGAATTTTGTATAATAGAGCTTTTCGGATGTTATGAATTATATTTGTTTAATTTACGATTTCAACTGATGATATTGATTGAATTGGCATTCACTTGGTAGAACTTCATTATAACACGGTGAAAAAAATAGCAATGTATTTTAGGTCTACAAATGTTTTTTTTTAAATATAGTTGATAGCTATTTCGTCTCATACCATCGCCAGAACTATGCTTAAACTAACATTTGCTTATCTATATATATAGCTGTGTAGAAAAGGTACATCTTCTCTTCTGTTTTGACGACCTAACTTGTTTCCTGCTCGCAATAAAACTGACAATTGTAAATGAAACTAAAAAGGCGGCTATATCAATAAGTTCACATATGACATGGAAATGGTCCATTACAGAAACAAAGAAACACCCCCCAGAGGACTATATTGTAAAAAATAATTTTATAAAACTAAAATACGTTGTTGTTCTTTTCACCGTTTCAACTGATGATATTTGATTTAATAAAAATATCAAATTGAAAATGTTGAAACTATGTTTATTCTATATTTACAACTCGTGTTTCGTCTTTGGGCATCTTTAGACATTCGATCACACGAAGATAACTTCGAAAAGAACTGATAGTCAGTAAACAGTCTGTGTCGTTTATATTCAAAAGGAATTACTAAATGGGACATAATTTTAGTGAAGATTGATTAAATTTATGGTATTCACTGAAGGTGCTTGATGGGACTTCAATTTCACACTTGAATTTTTGAAGTTATGTACGATTCCAATTGTTTTGTCACTAACAGTCTTTCTGTATCTTGAACCGTTCTATCACATGGACACAACAATCTACAGTCAACATAATGTCAGTTTTGTGACATCAGTATGATATAATGCCTGCTGATGTTGAAAAGCGAAACCCGGGTTGTTAGTGAAAAAACATGTTGAATTCTACAGTTCAAATAATTCAAATTTTTAAAATAAATAAAATGATTATTGAAAATCAACAAGATGTTATAAGCTAATATTTAGAATGCTCGTTTTTTTTATTAAACAATATGTTTTATCTTACGTATGTTACGAAACTGTGTTTTAACATACGACATTGTAACAATCTCCTAGTAAATCAATAACCAATTGCTAAAAATACTTAACAAAAAGTAAATTGAAATATAAGACTTTACAAAATCTGACAAGCAATTGTTTTCATATATGCTTTGTTTTAAGGGTAGCTTAACAACAAACAAATTGGTTTAGAAACCTTCCAATATGACATAAATAAACTATCGATATCTAAAGAAAGCCGTCTTAAAACCGTTCTGAATATTTTTCTCTCTATTTTGACTTATCAAACAGCATTAACTGTAAATACACAGAAATATTTCAACGGGTTTCAATTTGCCCTTTCATTTTTGTGTGTGAGCTGAGGGAAAAATCAAGTAGGACAATATTGTAAAATTGAAAGGAAATGGTTTCTTTTTATATTCAGAAACAATTAATTACGATTCAGTAAACGAGTTTACAGCCACGTTTTAGTGGAAATTAATAATAAATTATTTATATGACTGCCTATCTAGCATTATCGAACTGTTTATAGTCCCTTAAAAAGCAATGTTTTAAAGTAACATTTTTACAAGCTTTTCTTGTATAAAATTTTTTTGAAGACTATGTTATACAATAAATCATTTTTATGTAATCGATTGAATTGTCATTTACTTGGTAGAAATTCATTATGACACGGTGAAAAAATAGCAATGTATTTTAGTTCTACAAAATTTATAAGATATATAGTTGATAGATGTTTCGGCATACGCCTTCAGTATAGTTCTGATGAAATACATTGTTATTTTTTCATCGTGTCATTTTTGTGTTGTTAACTCCCACTTTTTGGTGGGAAAACGTTACATTCGAATTAAAAAAATAGTGTCCAATACAATTTTTACATTTTAATATTAACAAGATTAGGAAAGGTTTCGATTATTGCGAGTTTTATCAACTGGTACGAAAAAAAATTAAAAAAATCAATTGAAATAATACTCAAAATGAAATTAATATTGAATTCCTAAAATCATTTTAACGTATCGATATATACACGTTGGTTTTCCCACCCCCACCCGTTATCTGTATGCAACCGCTGTTACACGGCCGCCTTTCATAACGCAATACTGATAAAACCAAATTGATTTTACAACTCATTTTCTTGGCCCGATACAGAGCTGCACTCACCTGATTATTGAAAAAAATGTCCACCCTACGTGTGGCACCATATAAATACTTCTCAACATTCAAAATTTTAATATTACTATATAAAATAATAAAAACAGAGCATATTTTTTAATATAATTTCACTAGTATACTTTCCCATGAAGAAGTGACAATAACACCTTAAAAGTTCATTAATGGTTAATTATTTTTTAGCAGTAGAATGCTTCTGGCATAAAAATTCTTCAAGTTGTATTTGTATAATATTATAAACGATTCACATTTGATATGAGTAAAAATAAATACTTTTCTTGACAAATTTTCCTGGAAAAAGTTTTAATATCTCTTTCTTTATGCTTATACTTGGGTACATTGGAAGCTTTTTTGCCCTTTGAAATCGCTACATATTACATTTCATATACAAAGATGAAGGGACCATTCTTAGTAAAACCTAATTTTTACCCAATATAAGAATACTATAATACATACCCTTTGCACGAAAAGGTTTGTTTGTATGGGCTATTGAATGAGGCTGATTTTTTCACATCCAAAACATAATTTAGCATATTTTCAAGTCAATAAAGATTTGCTTGTGATGAATTTACTATCCCTGACTTGATCGATGTGCTGCGAGAGTTGTTTGATTTACTTGCGCCGTGGCTGTATTCACTTTGTATTTCGAGCTTTTATTCGCCTCTCAGCCAAAATTGATCGTCTCGGCAATACCTAAATGACTCACAATTATCAATAATATATACATATTTATATTAAAACGGTGAAAAAACAGAAATATATTATAGTTATACAATAATTATAATGTATATAGTTGATTTATCGAATTTATATTTAATTGGTAGAACATTCTACTAAGTAAATGTCAATTCAAATATTCAATATCGCTATAAGTTTTTCTTTGGATATTTATGTGTAATTGCATGTAAGTTATGTAAAATATTGCGAAATGTAATAGAATACCTGTAGATATCGAAAATTAAGCCCCAAATCTCAAATCAAAAAAAAACATATAAAACTATTTTAAATGACTATTGTTATTGTAATAAACTGATTTTTATACAGAAGAAATCGGATTCATAATTGCAAAAATATTGTCATAATTTATACTTTATTTCAATAGTATAAAAAACATATTACGTTTGGCTTATTTTGTTTTTAAATATTGATTTATTATACCAAGAAGTCACAGTTGTCACTTTTAAAGCGATCATAAAATAATCACTAATTTTATTGTAGTTGTCAGTTGCTCCTGAGACACTACATATTGTAAATCAAAACGTGCTTAGATGTGAATTATTTTACATAAAATATGTTTGCATAGGAAAAGAATAGACAAAAACTTTTTTATATTGATTGAATTGGCATTCACTTGGACAAACTTCATTATAACACCGTGAAAAATAGCAATGTATATTAGTTCTACAAAATTTTATGAAATATATTTGATAGCTATTTCGGCTCATTCTATCGTCAGACCTATGTTCAAATGTACATTTAATTAATTCAATTTGTTAAAACAGAAGAGAACATATATTGTGTACCTTTTCTATACAGCTATATATAGATAAGTAAATGTACGTTTGAACATAGTTCTGACGATGGCATGAGCCGAAATAGCTATCAACAACAATTTATAAAAATATGTAGAACTAAAATAAATTGATATTTATTCAACTTTTTTTTAATAAACCTTTCTTACGTTTCTATCTAGAGTCAATAACAAAATCTAATTATTGAGTCAAACTAAAGAGAGTACCTTTGCAATATAAGCGTCCGGAAAAACATCGAGTGATAGCGGAGATAGGTCTGAAAAGCGGAGGGAGGAAACGAAAAAGAAAAGGGATGCTCTTTTATTCTGGGATATGGATTTCCAAAGAATCCGAAACACAAAGGCTGTACCCTGAATTTTGATGGAAAGAAAACCATTTTCATACAAACGCATTGTGTAGGACTTTTAAATCATTTAAATATTTGCGGGATGTGTGGCGGGAAATTTAATGTATTATAAATATGATGTTTTTTTTATTTACTAAACATATTTTGAATATCATCCAGACTCTTAGAAAGAAGCTTTTTGCGAGTCTATTTAATCTTTCATGTTAACCAAATATCGATTTATAATTTAAAAATCGTGTATTGGGAGAGATGCCACAGATGAGAGGGTAGAAGTGATCTAAGTAAAAATGTCACCAAATTTTTTAAATGTAAGAATGAATAGTATGCCACTTAATATATCGATTAATAACGTAAAAATCGTATTTTAAAAGAGATGTCAGAGATGAGAGGGTATTAGTGATCTAAGTGAAAATGTTACTAAGTTTATTTAATGTAAATACTATTTAATTTTACTTTTTACAAAAGTTTTTAAACTTCCAGAAATAATTATCCTTTTATTGATTGAATTGGCATTCACTTGGTAGAACTCCATTATAACACGGTGAAAAAATAGCAATGTATTTTAGTTCTATAAAATTATTTTTAACAAATATAGTTGATAGCTATTTCGGCTCATACCATCGCCAGAACTATGCTTAAATTAACATTTGCTTATCTATATATAGCAGTATCGCCACTTGTCCAGCCGTTGCACAAAGGGATGGTCTGATTTACTTCCAGAAAGATCACTTCCGTCCCACATATAATCGTATTGTCATAGACACCTATTGTTTCATTTAGAATTTTGAAAATTTAGTGTCATTGTGTTAAGTAACAAGCTAGGCCGTTGGAACAGGAGAGAGGATGTGTTGTGTGCCTTTTCTGCACAGCTATATATAGATAAACAAATGTTAGTTTAAGCATAGTTCTGACGATGGCGTGAGCCGAAATAGCTATCAACTATATTCGTTAAAAATAATTTTGTAGAACTAAAATACATTGCTATTTTTTCACCATAATTATCCTACTACTTGATATATTCTTAATAAGCTTGTCCATTTTTTTTAAATATATGTGCCCATAATTATGAAAGTGTAAGTGAAAGATTTTGTATTTATGCTATAATTTCAGTATATTTTCGTTATGTTTGAGGTGGTGTATATAATTTTTAGACAATGTGAACCGAAATAAACGAACAACTCATCTTTTTTTCAATTTCTTGGCTTATGGCATTTTCACAATAACAGGCATATATATTTTATATCGTAATATTTTTTTAAATTATTAAAAACATTTTTATGACTTATTTCCGCAATATATTATATAACAATTAGAGCGCTTTTGCTCAACTTGAGTGTTATCAACTGATATTATTCGCGATGAGCAAAACCGGTCCTTGTTATAAAATATATTGAGAAAATAAGTTCTAATCTGTGTTTTTATTAATTAAAATATCATGTTTTTTCATCAAGAAGTGACAGTTAACACATTGAAAGTGTTCGTAGTGAACGTAGCGCATTTTTATTCGAAAATTACATTTGGGTCACTTTGCTTCTCATTGATTGATATTAGTCATCGTTTGGTCCAAGTGATGTATTTTTTTTTTAAAGATTTTTAATACAATAAAATGTTAATTGATAATACAAATATATTTTACAACTTATGTCATAAGTATTGTGTATTTGGCACAAAAATATTTTTAAAGAGCAACAACGTTTTTAATTGTGTTTAAAATTATTTGGCGTTTTATAATAACGAATTTTCCAGATATATGTATATTATAAAAAATTCACTAAGGTTTATGTACCTGGTAACTATTAATTCAATTTGTTGTCAAAATGGCTTAGTTTTTTTTTTAGTTATTATTTGATAATGTTGAAAAACTGCTTGAAATATCAATTATATATAATGTATATATGGTAAAGAACAGTGTGTTTTATAAATCCATTAAGAGTTGGATAATAGGAAATTCTATAATATCCATTACTTAGAATTAGGGATGGAGAAATTATATGACCATATAACTCGAATTTAAGTATTTTCGGAAACATTTTTAGTTTTGTCTAAAGGCTGTACGAAGTAAAACCTCTTCTAAGAAATTATTTTCCAAGTACGCCAAAATAAATTCTGAACCATAGAAATTCACTCAATAAGTTTTTAGGGTGGCGTATAGACGATATGATACAATACAATTAAAAAGACTTGATTAAAATAACAATGTAAATTATTTACTTCGAATTCGAATTGATTTAAGAGCGAATCCCGGATTGACATTCGGGAATTTCAGCAATTAATCACGTTATAAAGGAATCGCATTATATAAATTCAAACTCAGCGCCTAAGTGTTGCATCTTTGTAGTAAGGGTCGCAGGATGACGGCTTTGGAACAGATGGAAATCAATAGATATCAACTGTCACAAAGGATTCTTAACGAGCAAACTAATATTAGTCAGTCACCATTATTGAATCCTCTGAGTGATGTTCCTTAGTTTCTATAATGGACCATTTCCGTGTCATATGTGAACTTATTGATACAGCCGTCTTTTTAGTTTCATTTACAATTTTAGTTTTATTGCGAGTAGGAAACAAGCTAGGTCGTTAAAACAGGAGAGAAGATGTATTGTGTAACTTTTCTACACAGCTATATATAGATAAGCAAATTTTCGTTTCAGCATAGATCTGCCAATGGCGTGAGCCGAAATAGCTATCAACTATATCTTCAAAAACATAATTATAATAAAATACATTGCTTTTTTTTCACCATGTTATAATGGACTTCTACCAAGTGAATGCCAATTTAATCAATACAATAGAATTGACTTAAGAGCGAATCCCGGATTGACATTTGGGAATTTCAAAAATTAAAACTTTACATTGAAACTCTATTAACTATTTTAGTCGATGTCATAAATTAAATCAATTGTATTTAAAAGTATTTAAGATATTCATTTAGCACCTTCTATATTTGCTTCAGTTTTTTTTGCGTCCGTGTAAGATGGAAAGACTTAAGATGTTGAAAGGCGAAAGCCGGGTCCTGAATGATAAAATATGCGATTAGACGTACAAAAATTTCATCGATTCAAAATACGAATATGATAACTACAAGTAAAAAAGAATTCATTCTTCTCGTCATACTTTTCGGTACGACATAAAGTTGAAAGGACCCATCTTTAAACCATACACTATTATGCATAAAAGAAAAGAAAATGTGACTTGCATAGTCACTTAAACATTAAATATCTTGTATTTCTGTGAACCGAAAACCCACGGAAGACATGTGTTATAAGAAACCACTATTGAAAAATTCAAACATTTTTTAGAAATTGTCTACTTTCAAACCATATATGTCAAAATTACTTGACATTTTGACCATAAGTTAACAAATTTCAGTAGTTTTATATTTGCATATATCTGTTGATTTTGTAATTGTTCCAATGCATTTTGTATAAGGCTTTTACAACAAAAATGTTAAAAACATGTGGGTATTGAGTTTAAATTTATGTTATGTGATTTCTTTATGACATGATTATCAAATTGTGAATCTGTTTTTTTTACAATCAAATGATCTTATATGCTCAATGGGTTCTACCAAGTAAATTTCAATTTAATTAATGAATGTATCCCTCTAAAATAAAGGTTTGTTGATCGATCTACGAATTTATCAGTTTATGTGTAAATTTAAAAGTTTTACGTCTCAAAAAATGTTTATTAAGTGTTTTATTTTTCCTTAGAGCAAGCTCTAGAAGTAACGGTCGCCATTTTAAGACTGTGGCCAACCTTGTGGCTGCTCCTCTTTCAAAATGTATTTTTTTGAGGGTGCGATTTGTGTAGTCTACCCTCATATGTTTGAAATAAATAGATAAACTATCACTACAATGGGTAGTGCTTTGCAAATCGGAGACATACATTTCAGGGAGAAAAAGTTTGATAAGTGACCCATTTTCCTCCCACATTGGTGATAGACACAAACTGGGTCCTTCACACAATACACCCTAGATAGAGGACATTTCCTCACAGGTGATAGCCACCTATAGAAAAAAAGTGCAGGGATTTATCGATACCGTTTTTATTTCACAAGAAATACCGGTATTTTTAGCACTATTTATAGAATATGTTTATAATCAAAACTGGTTCCATTCATCTCAAACATTATCAACCGATGGAACAAAAACTACAGGCAAAGCTATTTTTGTTTGTTTGCTAAGTTTCGACGAAAAAATTAACATAATTTATGATATTGACGACGGTGCTTGATGGAATTTCAATATCAAATTTGAGTTGCTACAACTTTGTACGATTCCATATATTTTGTCACTAACGACCCGGGTTTCTACCCGGAAAAGAACTGACTGTCAGTTCCAAAGTCAGTGTCTGTAAAAATTCAAATTTAAAAATGAGCAGCTATACAAAACCAATGGTTTGTTATGAACGGAGAAAATTTATAATATAATTTAAAAACATGCTTATAAATCTCACTGTTAAGGCAAATAAACAGACTAGATTGACAAAGGTGGATTGGAATTCAACGTGCTAGAATCAAATGAATTAAACAAATAATGTGCTAGAACTGTATGGTAGAATAAATGTCCTGTAGCGGATAACAAAAAAGAATAATCACCTTTAAGTTGCTGGCTGTCACTTTTAAATTTTAAAACAGTTTACTTTATTTGTTCATATATTGTATGACTTCCTATAAACTGTTTTCTTAGTTCTTGAACTCATGGTTTTCTCAAAATACTCAAGCGAGGTCCTTGAGGGCTGATGTGGAGAAGGGTTTCGCGTTAACAGCCGTTGCACGCGAGTTAGTCGATCCTAAGCCCTAGGAGAAATCCGATGTTGATGATGGTGTAAAGTTATATAAATGTAGTCATGGTTTTCTATACCTGCTAATTTAATTTTTTTTTTTTAATTACTTGTTTGTAATTTGCGTCCTATCAGTTGAAGTGCTCGTGAGGAGCGAACCCGGTCCTGATCATAGAATGTATTTTGAAAATGAGTACTTAAAAATGTGTTTTTATTATTAGAACAACAAAAGAACTACTTGTCATTTTCAATGAGTAAATATTTTTGCGATATCGTGCTTGATGAAATTCAAATATCATCTTTGAATTGTTAAAACCTACCTGGTGATAGTTAATTTACAACTGCTTTTTTACTCACGAGATTCGATATCATCAGGCATCATTTGTAGAAATTTTTTGTATGACATGCCGTAAACGTGTGTTAACGAATTTGGAACGGTTTAATTTTGACCATAAGTCCATTTCGATTTTTGCTTAAATCTATGACCGGTATTTTTCATTTTCAACACTGCAAAAATCCCGCAATATGGGATCTGCTATCACCACTATCGTAGTCCCTACATGTTAGAAAGAAGGTTTATTGTTAGAAGTAATTTTCAGGCCAGTGATAAAGCGTAAAGGTCGACCGTCAAATGCGACAACCAAGTATCGCTTTTAAGGGTTGCTTTTAAGGGTAGGCACATTTTTTCCCCCGACATTAATATTTTCTTCCTGCCATTTTTTTCTAGGAATCTTTTATTTTCAAGTCTTTTACTGTCGCTTCTTGGCGAGAAGGCATTATATTTGAATAAAAAATCACAATACTAAGTAATCTTTTTAATATTTTGTATCATTCATGCTAGGACCGGTTTTCCTCCATAACCATAACTTTTTTTTTTTTTTGGGATATCAAATTCATGGAGCGTTAAGATCTATGACGCGTCAGCATCAGAGCTCTTCAGGTCTCCTCCATCTCTCATATATAGATTTAACTTGTTTTAATTGTTGTGTCATTGTTGACAACATTAGGTCGCAGCTGAGCCTTGGAACCCACAATGAGTGCAGTTCATGCGGACACCATACGCATTACATTCACTCATGCATGGGAGAAGCTAGATAACTTCACACAGTACACTGCATGCATATACAATACGTCAGGAAATAAAAAAGAAAGTCATTTTCAGATGCCGAATGTCATGTAGGGATTAACTTTAAAAAAACAAAGAAATCTCGGGTCAGTGAGCAGAACCCTCATCGGCCTTAGATATTGACTCGGTACTGTATCATCATAATTATTGTAGATACGAAATTGTATAGTTATATAAAGAATATGTTTGCTATCCAAAATGCTCGAGACATTGTCAACTACGAACTCTGAATTTAAATGTTTCTCAAAAGTAAATAACAGCGAATTGCGAACAAATTAGAATGAGCAGTTTGAAGTGGATGCTTCTGGATTGTTTAAATTCGTTATCCGAACACAAAACTCTTTCGTTATAGTATCGTTATATATTTCGTTATAGTCCGAATTGTTCGTCGCTTGATCTGTTCAACTACCGATAACCCACCGTATGTTTATAGTGAAGTAATAAAACAATGCTTAGTATTATTTATTTACTTTACGACTGGACCGGTTTCGCTCATCAAGACCGTTATCTACTGATAAAATAAAAATTAAAAAAAGTCTCTTTGCACAAAATTTGAGTTAATTATAACTAACTCTAAAAAACAAATGATTCAAAAAATTCTCAAGTATTGTGTTTTATTACTTAAATGTAATGCCTTTCATTGATTCAATTGGCATTTACTAAGTAGATGTCGGCCCACTAAAGTTGTGATGAGGGTTTAAGTCGAAATAGCTATCAATTATATAGATTATTAATTTTCTATGATAAAATACCATGCTTTTTTTCACCGCGTTACAATGCCTTTCCATTAAAATTTGTAATTCGAATGTATTCATTAATACATTAAAATTTCTTACCGAGAAGTTTGTTATACTTTATAAATACAATTATCAAACTGATCGCTCAGGCAAAATTGAATTTCCGTATGCTACAAAACTTATATAATTTATTTTGTTAATAAACTACGCCAGAGTGTATTAGAAAGAGTCTCGGTAATCGAATTGTATTTCAATAAACTTACATCGCGCAGTTAACAAGCGGTTAATAATTCTGTGGAAATAATGGTAGAAAATATTCAATAAAGGTATACAAAAAGCTGAAAGTTAATTATTTCAAACAAATATTCAGTGTTCCAATAAAGTTTGAATTTCTCATAGAACCTAATAAACTACGGAAAGCCGTTTGATGTCGGTTTCTATTGAAGGGAATAGCCAAACTCTTAGCGGGTATAATAAATCTTAGTTAAACACTGGCTCTACGAGTGGAGGGAAAAAGTTTGCCGAGTACATATGAAGTGTTATTTCTTAGGTCTTTAAGTGATAATGTATTGATTATTTCACTGTTTTATAGTCAATTTAATCACTATTATGTGTGTGTGAGAAGTATATAGTTTAAATGAAGACTCTTTTCACATATTCATGTTAAGGTTTGTTTTAAAGTTCCGAGTTATAACATATTTATGGTAAATTTGATAACAGTACGTAAAATATTATGATCTTGAGTTACAGTTTTGCAAAAGTTAAAAGTAGAATATTGGAGAGCGAATCCGAACCGAAATGCCAATGGGTAACCCCAATATAGAAAGAAACGATCGAACACTTTTTTTTATAGATGTGACCTAATTCAATGGGGAAATTAAAGCTAACGGGTTTATTTATAAAAATGTATAAGATATTAATAAAAAATAAAAATATTTTTTACTTAATATCTTATATATTTTTATTTTTTATTTTTTGAAAAAATAAAATCTTAGCTAGTTTCGCTAATTGCGGGCATTATTAACCAATAAAATACGAATAAAAAAAAACTAAAATGATAATATAAATAATTTATTGTAATTTGGCTTTGACATTGTTTTAATCAAAAAGTAAAATTCTCACTTTGGCCTCGTATAAATTGAAAGAGCTTTGTTGTCATGTAGATGTCACCTGTGAATTTTAAATCGAATAAAAGTTAAAATTGAAAATTGTTGCCAATTTTTTGATATCTCTTAAATCAATCATCTTATACAACAGATGGCAACACTATTGCAAAAAAAAATATGATTTTTACATAGTACCAAGTATATAGAGTATATATAGTATAAAGAGTATTCATAAAAATTTGATGATTTTCTAATCATTAGTCAACAAGTTTCAGTGATTTGAGTGACGCTACTTTTGACGCTATTTTTTTTTTTTTTGTTTGGCAAGTATTATTGGGATTCTGTTCCATCAAAGCTAATAGTGGAGAAGTGGTAAGCTGATTTTAAGTGCGGCCATACATATACTGATGATACTGAACGGTATGGTTGCCCAAATTCGGCAGTTCGCTCGTTCGACAAATCTTTCTGCAAGACTATTTTTATGTGAAGAAAATAATCTTTACATTAAAAGTAAGTTGTTGATTTTATATAGGAAGAATATTTAAGTTGAGAATAACTTCACGTAGTATTTTAAGTTCGCTTAGATTGAATAAACAAACTGAAGTAAAATATTTTCTTTGAATTTATATTTTTCGGAAAATCGACAAATACAATTATTAAGTTTAAAGAGAACTGGCTTCTAAAAACTGAAAATATTCTTGATGAAAATCCATTAAATTAAATTTTAAGTTTGGTAAATTTTGAAACTGTTTCGATGGGTATTTTCTGCGGAAATTTCATTCAAAACACTTTCGTGTAAATACAACAGCACGGTAAAAAAAATAGCGATGTATTTTAGCTTTACAAAATTGATAAGGTATGTAGTTGATAGCTGTTTCGGCTTACGCCTTTATCAGTACTAGTTTTAATCAACTATTTATTTAATTTAAGATATCGACAGAAGGTGCTTGATGGAATTTCAAAATGAATTTTGAATTGTTACAACTTTGTACGATTCCACATGTTTTGTCACTAACGACCCGACAATTATCACAGGCAATTGTGTTATTTATTATTAGATCAATATTATTATATATATTTTACCTGTCATTCAGTTATTGCGTTAGGGTCTCTGTTTTTCTGTAATTTATACCTTTGGTATGCAGACGATGCTAACTGTTTATTGTGCGTCAATTCTGTTACATCCGTGTGATAGACAGGTCGTTATTGACAAAACATGTGGAATCGTGCAAAGTCTTAACAATTAAAATTTGATAATATTCTAATTTAACTACTGAAACATTGTACGATTCCACATGTTTTTTTACTAACGACCCGGTTTTCGACTTTCGGCATCTTCAGGCATTCCATCATGCGGATGCAACAGAACTGACGTAAATAAACAGTTAGCGGCGTATGAAATCGTTCAAAGCTGTAACAATTCAAATTTAAATGTTTATCTTATGAAATTCGTAAAATTCAAATATTGAAATTTGCTATATTTTTTACCGTGTTACTAAAACTAATGTTTCTATTATATCAAATATAATGCCGTTTTATCTAAGAGTGACAGTTGAGACATAAAGAGTGATTAATACACCCAGTCCTTTTTTCGTACGCTATATTTTTTACCGTGTTACTAAAACTAATGTTTCTATTATTCAAATATAATGCCGTTTTATCTAAGAGTGACAGTTGAGACATAAAGAGTGATTAATACACCCAGTCCTTTTTTTACGCGATTTTTTTTTACGCGAATTCGATTATACGCGATTTTTTTGGACGGCAACGCTATATTTTTTTACGCGCTTCACTCGTTTTTACGCAATTTTTTCCCCAAATTTGTTGTAAAGAAGACATTTATATAAAATGCTAGGCATTTAAGTTTCATTATTTTTTAAATAAAAAAGTGTGTATTTTTAAAACTTGATTTTGTATAGCATTTCATTTTTTTAAATACACATACAATCGCCAAATGTTGACAAGTGTATAGGATATTATGCGAATTTATGTTTTAGGGTGTGGAAAGAAATATAATGCAATTGCGTGAAATCATTTTTTTACGCGATTTTTTTTACGCGCCTTTTTCTGGAACCAATGTATCGCGTAAAAAAAGGACTGGGTGTATATCTTATCGTATTTAGATGCTTTTTCACGAAACATTTGATACACCTGGTATATAAAATAGTATAGAAAACTTTGATTCTAATGGTTCACTGCCAAAGTGAACTTTTTGTAAAAGCTCATTTTTAACTGAGCTTTTACAAATGAACCCATCCGGTGGAGATGTAGGGCAAAAAAAAGATCTCAGGTTTCACTGCATCTGTCTTATTTCCTCAGTGGCAGGCAAGGGCATTGTAACGCTGGTTTGTCTGTTAGAATTTTCTTTATAAAGCAACGGACGGAAAATTGAATTGATTTGTAGTGCTTTCATTGCAGGTTTTCTTCGTCGTTTATTTTGACGAAAAAAACTCTCTTTTTGTAGTGCTTTTTTATTTGAGTACATGCTTAACATATATTTACAATAACAACGAGAGTTATTTGTTAGGATTTCAAAAACCATTTATATTTGTAAACTTCCACATTATTACTTTTGAGTTCGGATTCGCCTTTCAGTATCTTTAAGCATTCTACCACGCGTAATTTTACTTGAACATAAAAAAACAATCTATTCATAGTCATAGAGAATCTATTATCCGGGTCGTGAGTGACAAAACATTTGGAAATTTATACCGCATTATCAAAATAGATAAAGTAAAGCATTCATATTTACAATAAATACGTGAGGTTACCTTGATACCGTGTTAAAGGAACCGGTTTTTTTAATGTAACACTTTCACATCGTTAATCAATTCAGAGTTTAGTTTTGTCTTTCGGTATCTTCAAACATTCTATCACACGCAATTTAACTGGGAAAGAAGACAGAATCTATTCATTGTCATTGAGAATATTCTGCGTGAGTTGTGAGTGACAAAAAATATGGGAATTTACACAGTTTCGACAATCAAAATTTGATTTCAAACTACATCAAGCACTCTCGGTTGATATTGAATTTTTTTTTTTAAATGATTGTTGATTTTTCAGGCATTCATGTAAGTTAAAATGCTAATATTTATTTTCACAATTGTATATTGTTTATATTATTGCTGCTTTATTGCATCGCGAGTATGATCATTATAACGACTAGTAAGGTGAATTAATTTGAAGCTTATTAATAGAAGTAAAAAAAAGAATTTGAGATGACTTTGATCACATATATCTTTGATAGAAAAAAACCGAACACGGAATGATTGTGTGTTTGAAACAAATTCCATGCATAAAGAACCATCGTCTTTTGAAATAGATCTGAAAATTATTTCATCTAAAAAGGAGAATGATTTTGAACAACATTGCAAGCCACACCGAGCATTATCATACAATAACGATTGGTTGACTAAAAATGTTACTTAAATAATACTATTACACTATTAAATAAAAAATATTTTAGTAATCTTTATTTCGTGCTATTTACCTAACATTTTTATGCAATACTTGGTATCCGCAAATTACTTGTATCAGAGTTATGCAAATTTTAATAATCATTGAACGTATTCTATTTTTTTCTGTAGAAGAAAGAAGAAGTCTTTTTATTCGATATATTGTAGAAAGCACCTACGGTATGAAAAGAGGATTGAGTGTATTGCGTTTTAAAGCTAACAGGCCGATCACTGAAGGGTGGTCGACCCCTGTATATATTACCTTACTTTAACATATAACTTACATAACAAAAGGAATAAGAATGAATTTGACATCTACATAACAAAGTCAAAACGAATTAAGTCTACGAGAGGGTTTAATTATAGTGATATTCAAAAGTCATCCAACTGTGTTTTGCAGACATCCACGCTATGTTTAATTGTATGATCATTTGTTAAGTTATGTAATCTTGAATTAATTGAAGTGAATATTCGTTTGAGCGTACCTGTGCATACATCTCTTTGATATTATAACAATGCCTTTATGGGAGTTAAGTTTCGTTATTAACTACTTCAGTGAAGAAAAGTGTAAGTTTATCAGAGGGATATCTTCGGCGCAAAAGCAAATGAGCTTTTGTGTCCATTTGGGAGCTTATTAAAGCTTCGGCTCACCCAAAAAAATGCAGACCACCAGTTAAAAAACTATGCTCTATAGAAGTTGTTCTCTCGTGAAATTTCACTGTGGCCGCATTATAAACATCAACTGTCCTATGAAAATGTCTCGTGGTCGCACTAAATGGTCAACGTATAACTTCGACCAAATTTTTTGAACAGTTTTATTATTAAAACGATCCTTTACTTAAAATCGACTAAATGCTGAATAAGTCAGGTTTATTCAATCAATTTTAAAATAATAATAATTTTCCGAATTCATTTGTAAAAACACATTATTTTAATTATAAATATTTACTATAAAACTGTTGGTGGCCGCAGTGAAATCATCTGGAGGCCGCACATGAGAACCACTGCTCTATAGTATCATTAAAGCAGTGAATTAAAACGAGTCTATTATTGTAGCGACAGTTTTCTGTCGGAAAGATATTTTAAATTGCTTTATATGATCGAAAACATAATATATTATTTATCAGGGATGACGAAACAAAAAAGGGTTTCTTTTTGATAAAAAGTTGTAAAACAAAATATTCACAGAAGTTTACTTTACAAGTAATTAAACTAATCAAAAATAGGAAAAGTCTAAGCAAAAAGTTATGTTTCGTGGGTACATTAATAAAATACAAACAAAAACACGATACAGGCGGTGTATAAAATTTTATCTCAAACGCCTAAGGGTAGTTAACGTGTTAAATTTCAAAACATAATTTTAAATCTCGATATTACGCTCAGAAAACATTATTTTGTTATCAGGTAATTTCATGGTAAAGCAGTTTACTCCCGTAGTACTGAATATTCCTACGTAAGAAACGTTAAGCACTCCACACACCATAGCTTTTACGACAGCAAAAATTTTTATATATTATATAAATATTTCTAAAAAATTATTGATTTGACCCAACAATCAGAAATATTTTGAATTATAGTAAAGTGGATGATCGGTTAATGAAATATTCAGAATGCGAACAATTCGGATAACGAACACAACCATGGAAGGTTTTGGTGTTTGGATAACGAGCATATATTCAGATGACAAACAAAACCATTTCTCTAATTCGCTTATTCTATCTGTAAAACCAATTAATATAGTACATTTGCAGGACTTTTTAAAACGCCGAGCTTTTGACTTAATCGTGATGTCGTTCCCAGGTAAAAAATATGGTAAAATCGATGATCGATTGACGAACAATTCGGATTGCGAACGTGGCTTTGGAATAAATTATGTTCGTAGAAAGATCACTCACTGTGTTTAAAAGGAGTAAATTTTTTTTCTTTTTGAAGTGATGAAATTGTTTACATTTTTATATAATGTGTCACTCATGACCGTGTTTCACCTTTCGGTATCTTCAAGCGTTCTTTTACACCGTTACAATGTAATTGAAAAATAAGAGAAAATCTATTCATATTCATAAAAAATTTACTGCTAGAGTCATAAGTGAAAAAACATATGAAAATTTAAACAATTTCAAGAACTCAAATTCGATATTGAAATTTTTACAGGCGTCAGTTAATATTGAAAATTCAAATGAAGATTGATTCTCATTTATTGCTAGATACATAAAGCTAATAACAGTACACGCAACATTGAGGAGATCAAAACCTTTTTTCACGTTAAGCAGTTCATAGGTAAATAAATTTAAGAATTATTGATTTGCCTCCTATTCTTAAAAAATATTTTTTCTAGTGTAATTTTGCTTTTAAATATTAGAAATATGTAATTTAAGCAAACTATTATTAAATATGTGTTAGTTATATCATAACCGTAAGATATAATGCATGAAGATGTCGAAAGGTGAAACACAGGCCGTGAGTAACTAAAAATATGGAAAACTACAACGGTAAAATAAGTTTCAACAGTCTAAATATGATATTTAAATGCTATCAAGCAATTTCAGATTTTATTTTTAAAGTTGATTTTTTTAGTGCTGAACGATATGTGTATCTTTTTGCGTTTAATGAAAAAGAAAACCTTGGGTTTTATAACGCTTTTCTTCTCGCGATATGATTAATTATATTACCTGAAAAGACAGGTTGGATTTAAAATTGTATGAAAAATCTCACTTACCTAAGGATAAAGAAAATCTGGTGATTATTAGAATAAGTTTGTTATACGCTTTCATATAGAGGCAAAATAAACACTAAAGCAAAAAAAAATTATGAATAAGTTAACTTAAGCACTTTATACTTTTATAAACATCTCAGACACCGTAGCTTACTGGTAACGTTATGATTCTTGACACAATTGTGAATTAATGAAAAAGATTCGAATGCATTGATCATTTTAATATACTTAACTTTTGAAAAGGTTTGATAGAATTTTAGTATCAAATTATTGAAACTTTGCATGATTCCACATATTTTCTCACTAACGACCCGGGTTTTACCTTCATCTTTAGGTGTTCTATCATACGAATGCAATAAAACTGACACAATATAAACAGTTAGCATTGATTATATACCAGAGGAGTTAGATAGAAAGAAAAAAGATAGACTCTAAAGCTAGGATCCGAATAAACAACTTAAATACCTTTTAATACTATTGATTTAATAATTATTATTCAATTGTTACTGATAAATTTTATTTACATTTAATACCGTTAATAAGTCTTTGATGAAAG
This sequence comes from Himalopsyche japonica, assembly GCA_028555115.1. Taxonomy (NCBI): domain Eukaryota; kingdom Metazoa; phylum Arthropoda; class Insecta; order Trichoptera; family Rhyacophilidae; genus Himalopsyche; species Himalopsyche japonica. The sequence continues at coordinate 17,179 of JAHFWJ010000754.1, read as the reverse complement.
AATCTTTGCTAACCATTTATTGTATAGTTATTTCTGTTGCATCGAATTCGAAACTCAGATTGCTAGTGAAAAAACACGTAGAATAGTGCAAAGTTTCAACAATTAAAATTTTTATAGTTGATTGACTGAATTAGCATTTACTTTGTGGAACAACATTATAACACGGTGAAAAATAGCAATGTATTATATTTCCACATTTTTTTTTATAAGATATAATTGATAGTTATTTCGGCTCACGCCATCGTCAGAACTATGTTTAGACGTTTAAAAATAGTTCTGGCGATGGCGTAAGCCGAAATAGCTATCAACTATATCTTATAAAAAAATGTAGAACTAAAATACGTTACTATTTTTTCACCGTGTTAGGAGGTATATAGTTGATAACTATCATAACTAGTACTGATGAGGTCGTTAGCAGAAAAAGCTATCGACTGTTTAACTTAACTATATATTTTGTATATGTTTTACTAAAATACATTGCCATTTTTTCACCGTGCATAATTTCATTTTTTTGTATTGCTGAAGACTCGTATCGCATTTCTTAGTTTACCCAATTACATCCCACAAAGTAAACAATCGACTTCCGTTACGCTTGATAAAAAGAAATTGAATTTATCAGAATGAATATGAAAGAAGATAATGAAAGTAATTGCTCGTCTTAATGTCAGGTGAAATAAACTCGGGGAGATGTTAGGCTTGTTTGTATAGAATCCAATTCCTTGTATGAAATATGAGATGGCTAGACAGTGGCCAGTTACTTTCAAAGAGGTTCTTAAAGTATTCTACCACAAGACGTCTTGATACAGAATATCGGAATGGTTGAGTTCAATATCTTGCTGAGCTCATAATCAGCACGCTTGAACTCAATATCTTGGTGAGTTGTAATTTCACATTCACATGTAAGTTTTCATATAAAATACAAAGTTTTCTTTAAAAGAGTCAAAATGACATTTCTATACCATAGGAGCCAACTGTCACTTCTTAATGAAAAGGCACGATATTTTTAAAAATAAAAAAACTTTATTATGATCAGGAGCGGTTTCACTCATCGCGAGCATTATCAACTGATCTATTAAAAATCAGTGCGTATAGTTGAGTTCAAATAGTTTTTATTAACGTTTTTGGTTTACTTTACTTGTTGATTACTAAATATTTTAACCGTTAAAACTCTGTACGATTACACATGTTTTGTCACTGACGACCCGGGTTTCGTCTTTCGGCATCTTCAGGCATTCTATCACACAGATGCAACAGAACTGAAGAATCGTACATAGTTTTAACAAATCAAATTTGATATTTAAATTCCATCAAGTACCTTCAGTCGGTATCATAAGTTAGTTGATTACTAGTTCGAAATTTCGTATAAATGGCCATGTTTGTAATTTTGTATCATATCAGTCGATAAAACTCGCGATGAGCTTAAAAAATAGTTTTTTATTATTTAAAATATAATTCTATTCTATCGAGATGCGCAACACAGTTAACACATTAAAAGTAATTGCTAATAACCAGAGCTTCACATTTCTAAGTGAAAAAATTGAATATGTTTTTTTTTTCTTCATATTTCCATATCTTTGAGTAAAAACATACTGCGATGTGGTTTATTGATAATGCTTGCGATAATCGAAGCCGGTCTTTATTATCGAATGTATTTTAGAAATAGTATAAAAAAAGTGAATTTTTTTGTTTGGTATACATACATACATACAATGTCAAATAAATATTTCAAAACAAGCGTTGAATATTTTCGTACAAAGCACTTTTGTAAAATGTATGTTTTCTGTTATCAAATATGTAGGAAAGTCAAGATCTCTGTGTATTATTAAAGTGAACGTCGAAGTCAAGACACTGTTAGAATAAGAGATTTTTATATGAAATTTATTTGATTTTTTTATCCATAAGTGGTCACGGATCTCATATAGAAAGACTGGTATTAAACATTCTAGTGTATTTCATAGAACGTACGTCTTTTGGAACACTGGTTGAGGAACGCCTGTGAACGGCAGTATTACCAACGCTGGCCAGAGCTACGTGATCTGATTATGGGAATAAGCTCTAGTGAAAAGCTGTTTCCGTAATAACAGACAATGAGAATGTTCCATGGCAGAAATTATCAACATTTCAGAAGAAGTTTGCACGTGTACGAACAGATTTTGATTGATACCATTCCGTCTTTCGCTTGGAAAATAAAATTGATACAAAAATATACAAGTCACTCAATAGAGGATATAATACCGGGGCTTTGGAGTCGTTAAAACACGAAAAAGCTAATTTTAGTCAGATTAAAGATTGACTTACCAATCTTGCTAATTGTTCATTGAAATTTTCTTCAAATCTTCTTGTCGAAACAGTAATCAGAGTTACTCGTTTTTCACGACTCCGAATCTAACTCGACCTGTATTAAACTATTCTCTAATTAAAATTTGTTGTATAATTATTACATCTATGATATCGACTGAAGGTGCATCAAGCACGTTAATCACGTCTTTGGATAACTCAACAGATATAAGTCAAATGTCACCAGTTTGTTAATAAAACTACTTATTTATGATGATGACTGAAGGTGCTCGATGGAATTTTTATATCAAATTTGAATTGTGACAACTTTGTACGATTCCAAATGTTTTGTCACTAACGACCCGGGTTTCGCCTTTCGCCATCTTCAGGCATTCTATCACACGAATTCAACAGAACTGACGAACTCAGAACAACTCAGTTCTGTTGCATCCGTGTGATTTGTGGAATTGTGTATACTTGTAAGTCTGTGGTCACCACGTCATAGCTTTCGCCTTACAGCATCTTTAGATATTGTGTAAGAAAGTAATCAAACTGACCCACAGTAAATAGTTTACGTCACTTTTATACATGAAGAAATAAAAAATATAAAGACCCTAAGGCATTTTTTAAATTTTTAAATATACAAAAAATGCATCGAAAATGACCATTATATCCATTTGCGTAATTTGAAAAGAAGATATATCTAGTTATTTTAAGCTGTGCATTTAGTACTGTTTACTGATTGTCAGTTTTATTATATGTGTGTGATTGAATGCATGTAGAAATCAAAAGATGAAAACCAGATAGTAAATAATAAAAAAATAATTCATAGCTTGAATGATTCAAATTTGATGTTTAATTTTAATCGACCATCTCTAGTCTACATAATTAATTGAGGAAATAAACAAATAAAATTTTTAACGAGTGCCAATTATAAGCCGGCTAGATTGTAGCGCATCCCAAAGATTTATTATCCCCGCATTTATATGAAAATATAAAAAAATAATCTCGCATCACTGATATAACTGGATACCATGGTTAGAACAAAGGATTCGCTGTGTAATATTATACAAGTGCATATTGCATAAACTTAATATAATACAAAATTTCATATACAACACTTGCTTCAGCAATTTTCGAATGAAATAGCTACAAAATTATAGTTATTAAAATTAAAGTTAAAAATACTTCATTGCTTGTAATAAATAAAAGATACAACTTAAATAAACTAGTCAACGATCTGAAAATAAATAATGTTTTTACAAGATTATCTAATAACTCATCTCACAATAACGCACTCATTTAAATCATCGAATTCCGGATCTTTAACGTTGCAGACAAACTTTTCTATAACAGTCAAATATAACTTTTAAGGTGCTAATTGTTACTTCTTGATGGAAAGGCATGATATTTTACATTTTAGTACCTATTTCCACATTATATTTTTTTGATCAAGACCAAATTTTTAGTAAAAGGTAGCAGGTTTACAAAACCATGGGTTCAAGAACTAAGGAACAATTAATAGGAAATCATACAATATTTATATAAATGATGTAAATTTATTAAAAAATTAAATGTTAACAATCACTTTTTTATAATTTTCATGGAAAATTTGGGGAAATCAATATTCCATTAAGAGCTCTGAACAATCGTAATGAACTTATTAAGGGATGTAAGGAGTGGAAAAATTTTATGAACAAAACAACCTGCACTTAAATACTTAATGCAACATAATGTATAGCACCACGGTGAAAAAATAGCAATGTATTTTCTGACGATGGCGTGAGCCGAAACAGCTATCAACTATATCTTATGAAAAAAAAATGTAGAATTAAAATACACTACTATCTTTTCACTGTGTTATAATGGAGTTCTCCCAAGTAAATGCCAATTCAATCAATATATGATATTAATATGTGACAAAAAAAAAACAGTCAAATAAGACATTAATACATTTGACGAAGAAATCTTGGATATTCCTAAAGTCAAGACTCAAAATTTTTCAAAATAGTTATCTTATTAATTTTATCGCATATGTAGGTATTGGTTTGAACGATCTAAAAACACAATCGTTGTACGCGCAACATACTTTGCCAACATCACCCCTTCTGGAGACGACATTACAGTATATTCCAAGTAAAAAGAACTTCACAAGATCTACGATAAAGATTGAATAGAGATATGACAAAACATGTTTTGATCCCTATTACGACACTAGAAAAAGTAACTGCTGTATGATTTATAATGTGTACAAAGCACACAAAATATATTAGACTTAAAATTGTCGTGTGGCCCTTACAGGAGGAAAATTTTCCAATTTTATCACACTAAAGCCAATTAAATTTGATTTGTTAAAACTGTGTACAATTCCACATTTTTGACTCTTACGATCCGGGCTTAACCTTTCGTCATCTTCAGGCATCACACGGATGCAACACAACTGACAGAAGTTTCAATAATTGAAATTCTTTTTGATATTGAAATTCCATCAAGCACCTTCAATCGATATCATAGATTACTAAAGCTAATTGATAAAATGTTTCTTAACTATCTCAGAAAGTTTCATCTGATTTTATTTGATATTTCCACAGTTATAACACTTTTGGTTTACTCTTAAGAAAAAGTCCATTTGTTCAAAAATTGTCCAGGCAGATGACTTGGTTTTCTAGATTTAAGCTGGTAATGACAGTGTTAATAGATAGATATATGTAAGTAACAAATATTCCGATAAATTTTTCATGATTTCACCTTTTGTTATTTTCAGGCATTCTATAATATGGATGCAACAAAATGACATACAATAAACAGTTTACATCAGTTATATAAATACAAGAGGAATTGATTAAAATGGAAAAACACAGACCCTAAGGCCAGCATGCAAACATATAAAGAAATTGATAAAAAAGTATTGCTTTAATAAAACCCTTGCTTTATGATATTTCGGAGCCAATTTGTCAAATTATATGTTAGAAGGGTATTTTCGTGCCACTTTCTGGAACCAATGTATCGCGTAAAAAATGGATTGTGTATATTGCATGTGTTATTCTCTTTGTTTATTTTTTACGTATAATTCGTTTTGTATATAAGTGATGTGGACGGCTAACTGTCAGTCAGTTCTATTGCAACCGTGTGATAGAATATCTAGAGATGTTAAACGACGAGTTGAAAAAACATGTAGTATTGTATATAATTCAATTTTCATAAAGGTTTTTTTAGCTCCTACAGAATGTTCGATATTAAAATATTATTTATGTGGTATAGTGCATAAAAGGTTTATATTTTTCTATTATCGAGGTTGATAATAAAAAATGTTGCCATGTGGTAATTTCAACTATATACTATCGCTTATAGAGTGCAAAAAATTATTAAAAAAGCGATAGGATCCTCTCTTATAAGCGTTTGTTGTAAGAGACTCAGATTTATCAAGGAAGTTAATTTTCAGTCTATTAAATAAAGTCTGGACGAAATGTCTGGTTAATTGTCAAAAATAATAATTGGATTTCGAAATATTATGTTAATTTAGGGTCAAATAATTTCGAAACTTTCTGTTCCTCTCGAGATGTTGAATAAATTAAAATTTGATTGAGTCGCGGAAATAAGAGATTTCACCAAACTTTTAAATGGGATTATCACACTTGAGTGGGGTAAATATTTTCCGCCAACGTTTGGAGGGGTGATACTTATGGTTTTGTGAACTTTTCGGTTACGCAGTTAGGGGTTGGTATCCCCGAATGCACATCGGAATCATTCGTTTTTAACCCTTCAATTTCTGTGTCAAATAATCGGTCTCCGGTGCTATTTATTCAATACACATTTTAATAGAGTGTATCAAAAATAATTATTACTCACGCATTATTGTATTTTACGTTGTTTTATATGTGAAAAATTGTTTCGATTAATGAGTGTTTCACATAACGAAAAGAATTTTAAAACAAATTAGTCTCGTTATGAGAGGTTTTCCTGTACTTTTTTTAAATTTTTATTCCATGCATAAATGTACAAGAGATGAATACTTAAAATAAAGGTCAAGTATAAATATATCTTTCATATACAGAAAATTGAAATATTACACGTAAATTTTTAATTTTGTTAGGTTTTTTTCTACTTTTCCCATTTGTTTGTATTCAATTAATGATGAACCAACAAATCTACACATTGTTTTTAAAAATAGGCTTTTACCGGGTATATTTTAGATTATTGTGGAAATAAGTATTTAAAAAAAAAAAATGATTTGATGCCCATCAAGAACATTAATCATAATTTTCTATAAATAAACAGATATAAGTCAAATGTTACCAGCTTGTTTAAATAACTATTTTTAACACTATTCAGTTTTTTTTAAGTGTTAATTGTCACTTCTTGATAGAAAAGCATGATATTTTAAATATTATTAACACTTATTTATGATATTGACTGACGGTGCTTAATGGAATTCCTATATCGAATTTGAATCATTACAACTTTGTACGATTCCACATGTTTTGTCAAAAACGACCCGGGTTTTGCCTTTCTATCACACAGATGCAACAAAGATGTAACAATTGAAATTGAAAAACTAATTATTTTAGTACTTATTTCCACAGTATATTATACTTTTTTGATTAGGAACGGTTTCACTCATTGGGAGCTCAGTTGATAATGCTCGCGATTGCCGAAACCGGTCCTGATCAAAAATACACTAGAAATAAGTAATAAAAAAATGTGCTTTTATTATTTAAGAAATTATTGAGTGTGTTCCTTTTGTTTCACTGTTTTCACTTTTTAATCCCTCATATTCATTTTTTTTACGTTTAAAAACACAATACCTCTTGAAATGATGCTCAGCAGTGTATCACATACACTCGCGTTGAAAAATTAATACAAAAATATGTTGCGCAACTAATGTCACGCCACGTTTGCTCCGTTGTACAACATGTGGGTGTATAAATAACTCATTTGGGCATATGGCTGTCACCATAATTACGTGTATTATTATTCGTTATGTATGTTGTGTCCCACGGAGGCCATTTAGAATACGTGTCAAACGGCCAATCATTTTTTTCCTCCCTATACCACATTTTGTATTCCGCGCTCACACGTTATTTATGCCACGAAATAATCTTGGCATTACTCAAAGCGCGTTATCATTTTTTTGTAATTGTTTTAAACAGGCTTAGCGTTTCGTTTACACAATCTGATCGTTTCGAAGCTTTTGCTCATTCATATACAACAGTGTTCTTGAACCTTTTTTTGTCAACCACGGCACACATGAAAAGTTTATGATATCGACTGAAGGCGCTTTGATGGAATTTCAATATCAAATTTGTACGATTCGACATGTTTTGTCACCAACGACCCGGGGGGTTTCGCCTATCTAACACACGGATGCAACACAGCTGACAGTCAGTTCAGTTAGTTAGTTAGTCAGTCCTGTTGCATCCGTGTGAAGTAAAATTTTGCGGCACACCACAAGCAAAAATGCGCGAGAAAATTTTCAAAGTCTGGTTAATTACTGAAAAAAAATGTTTTGAACTAATGTGTATATTTAAAATAAAAATGAACATTTTTTTGTATTCAAAATATTATATCATGAAAAAAAAAAACAAATAGAAATACAATACAGTCTGATAATGAACTATAGCAACTAAGTCTGTATAAATAATATAATTAATTACAGTCTGGATAATTTTTGGACGATACTTTTGATCTTATAAGAGCTTTTTATTCTATCTATTTTTTGTACGAGAAAAAATACAAAGTTTTAGAAAAAGTATGGTAAAAAGTACTTTAATCATTTTGAAAGCATTATGCCACGGCACATCTAATATGGTCTCGCGGTATACCGGTTGCGGAGCACTGATGTATATTACAATACGCTCATTTTTTTGAGTCAATAGTTTAAATTAAAAAAAACTGAACAATTCTCTTGAGATTGGAATAATATTTTATTCCAATCTCGTTATCACAATACACTCGAATATTAAATTATATCATCGAGGCGTAGTTATATAAAAATAGATTAAATGCTTTCGAGGGAGCTATTTCAATATAATAACATTTCTTTTATTATTTCCCAGATGTACAATTTCTAAGCAAAACATATCTTATAGAAGATCTTAGAAACATGACAACTGTAAATAATTTTAAATGAATTTTGCCACAGCACAACTAACAACGTCTCACGACACACCATCGTGTCGTTGCACACTGGTTACGGAGCACTGGTATTCAATAAAATAGAATATTCAAATTGTTATAAAAACAATATATGTAACACGGTGAAAAAAATAGCAATGAATTTTAGTTTTACCAAATTATTATTTTTTAAGATACATTATAGTTGATAGCTATTGCGGCTCACCCCATCGTCAGAACTATGCTTAAACGAACATTTTTTTTATCTATATATAGCTGTTTAGAAAAGGTAGACAATACATCTTCTCTCCTGTTTTAACGACATAGCTTGTTTCTTGCTTGCAATAAAACTAAAAATTGTAAATGAATCTAAGAAGGCGGCTATATCAATAAGTTTACAAATGGCACGGAAATGGTCCATTACGGAAACAAAACGGCTCCCCATAGCGGGTTAAGCAATGGTGATCATCATATATTAGTTTGTTCGTTAAGAATCTTTTGTGATAGTTATATATGTAACCTGGAGGTTAAAGTTTAAGTGTTTTTTAATTGGGCGTTGAGCTAACTTATAACCGTCTATAGAAAACTTGATGGTGAACCATTCGGGATGGGATAATTGGTTGAAAAACCAGTTTGCAATAGACTGCTTCGAGATTAATGACGAAAGAATGGAGTTTTTTGTGGTGTCTGTCCTCATACGACCCCAAAAGGCCACGATAACTTGATATCAATTAAAGCCAAGTTTGGGGGTTTTTTATAAGTTTTCAATATCATATGGGGAGCGAGGTATTATCGGCCTTTATTGCGATTTAACGCAAAGTAAATTCAACTCTTTCGCCACAGCAGATTTTAAGTACACATATATTGTATATTTGTATACAGGATATTAAATATAACTATAATAGGGTGTAATAAGTTGGTGAGACAATCACATTTCCTTCTTTTTAAAGTCTAATAATGCATGATTTAAAGATCGTTCCGTACAGCTTTCTATCATTCAAAGGAACTAAGGAGAAGATTAAGATCTTATAATCAGTATAAAGTTATAAAAGGCGGCCGTGAACTGGTAATAATATATGTATATAGCAACGGATAAATACAAAAGATTAACTGTTCATTTAACAGTGGCATTGAACTCAGCTGGTTTTTGATTATTTTTATATTTATTAATATTGTAAACCAATAAATACACTCTAATGGCAATTGTTTAAAGAGGCTTTCAATGTGCGTGTACTTGATTATTTTGAAAATAGTCTTCAAGAAAAAACGAAAAAAATTGATGCACATTAAAAGTTTAATTCGCGTCTTTCTATAACTAGAAAGATATTGGTCAAATGTGAATTTGTTTATTGAACTATTTCCAACTAAATTGAGTTTTTCCTTTTGTTCGACTGTTTTGCTTTTAAACCCCTCAAATTCATTATTTAAATGTTAAAAACACAATATCTTTTGAAATAATCCTCAACAATTTTTCACGTACACTCGCTGTAGATAATTATAAAAAAATATAACACAGTAAAAAAATAGCGATGGCGTGAGCCGAAATAGCCATCAGCAATATCTTATAAAAAAATTTTAGAACTACTATAATACATTTCTATTTTTTCACCTTATATGATAATGGAGTTCTACCAAGTAAATACCAATTTAATCAATAAAAAAAATGTTGCGCAACTAATTCACGTCACATTATTTCGTTGCACAACATGTAAGTGTTTCAACATTAAGAAAATTCACTCATTTTTCACGACTTCAACTCGGATTCTAGCATGGCGACTTCACTACTCCGACCCCGAATCCGCAACCCTGCAGTGAACACACTAAAAGTAAGTAACTACACATTCTGAAACTAAGTTTAAGTAAGTTTGAGCATGTTCTTCATATTATATTTGTCTAAAGAATGATGAAACACCAAATAACAGACTTTATTTCATTTATTTATGTTACATGCTGTTTTACGAGAATCGTGCTGTAAAACATAAACAAAGCAATGCGAATATACAATATATATATAAGTAAAACGAAAATTTATTCAGATTCCAATGTCATTCCTTTGGATGGAAAATTCTATTTCGAATTGTTGATAACGCCTTCTTGCTGAACGCTTACATTTTAAATTAAAATTTCATCTACAGGATCTAAAGAAATAAACAACTGATTATGTATAATTATTTTTAATATTTTTTTTTTGTTCTCAGTATGATTATAGTTTCAGAATTGAATGCCGAAAGACTAAACCCAGTCATAAGTGACAAAACAGCTTAAATTTGATTGTGATTTTTTAACGACTCCACAAACCTAGTGTATTATGCTCGCGACGAGTGAAACCAACTTTGATCCTGTCATAAAATAATTCAAAAAGTACTAAAAATTATAATTTAGATATCGACTGAATGTGTTGTGCGTTTCGGCATCTTTGGGCATTCTGTCACATGGGTGCAACAGATCTGACGCACAATAGTTTTCATCGTCTCTATACCAAAGTTATTAATTACATGATAACACAGTCCCACAGACATGAACTAAATAGTAGCTAAAACATATTTGTTGTAAAACCCTTTCAAGAAAGACTCATTTACAAGATTAATCGTGAGTTAAAATATCATAGGCAATTGTGTTAATTATTATTAGGTCAATATTATTACATTCGTTTTAGCTGCTCTTTAGTTCTTGCCTTGGGGTCTGTGTTTTTCTGTAATTAGTACCTTTGGTATATAGACGATGCAAATTGTTCGTCAGTTCTGTTGCATCTGTGTGATAAAATGCATGAAGATGCCGAAAGGCGAAACCCGGATCGTTAGCGACAAAATATGTGGAATCGTCCAAAGTTGTAACAATTCAAATTAGACTAAAAATAATGCTTTACTATTTTTTTCTTTCTTTTATATCTTTTTAGCACAATAGTGCATTGTATACCAATTGCTCCATTCAGCTCTGTATTGGACAAAAAAATATTAGGAGTAAAATCCATTTTTTTTATCAGTATTGCGTTATGAAAGGCACCCGTGTAATAGCGGCGACATATAAATAACGGATGGAGGTGGGACAACCAACTTGTATTTAAATAGAATGAAATACTTTCCACCAAGAAGTGACGGTTTAAATTTAAAAGTGATTAATAAAATGTATGTAGTTAAGAAAACAATAATAAAACTCTTTCTATTTTTATATTCTGATATTTGTATTACGCCTTTATAACAGTGTGTTAATTTTCATAACAGAGTGTCGTATTCCAAACATTCAGTCAAGAAAACTCGCCTTTAACAATCCTCAATTTAAGTGAAGCGATTTGTGCTCCGAATGAATTTAATTATTATTACAGTTCTGTTTGACAATTTTAAACAATTTTATGTAAACCTCATAAAAAGTATGTCAAAAGGCAGTGAAAAATATTGTTTTGTATTCCTTAAGTTTATTCAATATATGTTACTCGAAACTCGCAAAAAAACTGGACTTGAAAATATGAAATATCGGCCACTTTAAGTATACTGGATTCTGTTGCTTTCACGAATAAGCCAGACGTTTTAACGACGCGTGAGCAAGCCACACAAACGTGTCCATGTGAGAACTATTTCCAAAAAGTCTTGTGTATCAGTTGATAGTGTTCGCGATAATCGAAACCAGCTCTGATCCAATGGTTTCACTTATTGCTAAGCCTTGGGAGCATTTATAGAAAAACTTGTTGTTTATAGCAATCTCTCGAAAAAGTATATCCTCTCGATAGTTGAGACCGGTTCTGATCGTAAAAACATTTAATTCTGGAAATAGTACATAATTATTTTTTATATAATATTATTTTAAATTCTATGTTTAGTGCAATAGAATTCCGGCAATGTGCGAAACCGGTTGTGATAAAATAAAATTATGGAAATGGATATTAGGGAATGAATAAATTAACAATATTTTGATTGATTCGTAGTCAAGATCGTAAATGCTCGAGATATGCGGAAACGAAAGATGGTGGTTTATAGTATTATGAAAAAAATATTTGTTTATCGAACGTATTTTGCAGGTTTGTAGAGTCAGAGTCTCGAAGTTGTAGTGTTTTGGCCAGGATCGAAGTCGTGAAAAACGAGAGATCTTTTTCGATAAGAAGATTTTTTAAGGCTATCTCAATGAACAATTCACCGAATTGGTTGGTTGATTTTTAATTTAATGCACATAAATAGGAAGATAGGAAATAATCTTACGTTGTGTTTTGGTCACAGCCCTGCTATTTTGTGACACCATTTCGCTTGCGGCGCTCAATTCACAACAAAACCAAATTGTTTTTTTTTATTTTATTTTAAATATCCGCCGAGTAAACCGACACAAGGTTGTTTTGTGATATTTTTCCAAACATTAATCAAATAATTTTGAAATTCAAAAAGCTCGCCTATACTCGCGAAAAGCTCTTCATTGAAGCGAGGTGAAAAATTATTTCAATTTTTCATATAAATTCTGTAAGGTTCGCCGATGACAGTGTTCCTGTTATAGATGATGCATTATATATTTTGATTATGGCGTGAGTTTATTCTTTAGAAATATCCGAGCTTACGTTTTATCACCGTAAAGACCCGCTGATTATATACAAGGGATGAAAAATTCACCCATCAAGATGTGACAATAGTTTTTCATACAAATATTTCATATAGCTGGTGTGCGATTATTTCACGTTGGATCAACACTAAAAGCTCGTAGAGAATTCAAAGTCACAAAAAAGCACATCAGAAACAGCTTTAATAATATTTGTTATAATGGCAAAATGGTGATTATTTACCGTATTGACTGAGTTCGCCTGGTTGAATTTGAAAATCAAATTGAAATTGGTGAAAGAAATAGTAATGTTTTGATATGCGTTTCGCCGTTCAGCAAGTTTCACGCATTCTACCATATGGATGCAACAGAACTGTCAATCGTTTAATATGGTATAAAAAACTTTTTGTTCAGTCAAATGAATAAAGATATTAAATTATTGCATCGACACCAGGGTTGTGTAATGTTTTTAAATAATAGTATCGAAACTAGGGCTGTAGAATAGGATTCGTAGAGTAATGGGCATAGTCAGAGTTCGAGTCATGAAAAACGAGCGACTCCAAAAACTTTTTCGATTGGACGATTTTGAAAAATACCTCGAAGAACAACTTGCGGATCGGTTGGTTGATCACTATAATTCACATAAATATGAAAGAAAGGAAAAAACCTAACAAAATTAAACTTTTTTTTAATCGTGTTGTTGGTAAATGAATGACTCTACAGCCTTGATCGAAACATTAGGGATCATAGAACATTTTTTCAAAAAAAAACAAAAAATGTTTATATACAGTGCCCAATTAAGTTTATTGTTTATCCTCAACTAACAACTTATAATTTTTAATTTTCTCTTGATAACGTGAGTCAATATTCTCATTTAACCATTCGATCACACAAATGCAGTAAAAATGATAATCAGTAAAGGTCAGCTCTTACTCTCGGTCAGTAGTGTTGCATCCTTGTGATAGAGTGCCTGAAGATGCCAAAAGGCGAAACCCGGGTCGTTAGTGACAAAACATAGGAATCGCACAAAGTTTTAACAATTGAAATTTACTATTAAAATGTTTTTTCATCTTGATAATAACCGTCTTTTTTCAAATGTTTGGGTTTTGGTTGAGTTAAATATTAAATGATCTATTGTATTCATTCAATTTTATCTTAAATTGACCAAATGTTGAAAATTTATTTTGTTTATTAACGAAGTAATCTATGGTAGGCGATCTGCAATCTTTTAATTAAGAGTCTCGATAAACAATTATTTGGTAAGATGGCTATGAGAAGGAAAACCCAGAGAGAAAACCGAACACCAACCCGCCTGGGCAGCGTGGTGTTGCTATGTCCAAACAACACCCATGGAAAAAAAAAACAGGGGGAGGCCTTCATCCAGCAGTGGATCGACCCCGGCTGATGATGATGATGATGACTTATACTTATGGGTACATCACATTTATTTACAGTATAAGTTCGTCGATTGGATCAATAACCTTATTGTATTTTTTGTAGAGCATCTGCGACGTTTACTGATAGTCTAACTAGAGAGTTAGTATTTGAAGAATGATTTCTCGTACTGTATATAAATTGAAGCATACTTAACGGGACCCTATGCCCCGTTTTGAATGATCTTGTTCTGAATTAAGGTTGTATATTTCATTATATTACAACACAGCCATTGGACACTTGATTATCCCGTTTTCAGAAAAAAGCAAATAGTTGTAACACTTTCAATGAAATCGCAATCGTTTAAGCACTTCCAATCATTTGACCATATATTTGTAATCACTTTTAATGTATCAATTTAATCAACTGTCGGTACTTGTGGAAAAGGCATTATAATTTATGATATCGACTGAAGGTGTTAAATGGAATTGCAATGTAAATTTGAATTGTTAAAACTTTACGATCAATTTAATATCCCTTGTTATATCCCTTACGTGAGATATGTTCAATGAGTTGACAATCTCGTAAATTTAATTCCTATATGAGTTCATCTGACATTATGTTATTATTATAGTTGACAAGTCATTTAATTGCATTGAAATGATAGCTGATAATTTTTTTTTAATTGTTACAATTTTGTACGATTCCACATGTTTTGTCACTAACGACCCGGGTTTCACCTTTCGGCATCTTCGAGCATTCCATGACACGAATGCAACAGGACTGACGTAAAATAAATAGTTGGCATCGTCCATATGCCAAAGATATTAATTACAGGAAAACACTTACCCCAAGGCAAGCAGTAAATGGCAGCTTAAACAAATTTGATAATATTAATCTAATAATAATTCACAAACGTTGTTCGTGTGATAGAATGCGCGTCGTTAGTGACAAAACATGTGGAAACGTACAAAGTTGTGACAATTCAAATTTGATATTGAAATTCCATCAAGTACATTCAGACGATATCTTAAATGATTTTATCAAAGACTCATTAAAAGTATTTATTATTAATAAAACTTAAAACACGCAATTGATTGTCATTAAAATTAAATTAATATTATTGAAAGTTATTTCAGTTGTATAATATGTTTGGATTATAGCTTTAGGGTCTATATTTTTTCTTTGTAATTAATTCCTTTTGTGTATAACCGATGCAAACTGTTTATTGCGTGTTAATTCAGTTGCATCCGTGTGATATATTGCCGGAATATGCCCTTAGGCGTAACACGTTTTCGTTAATGACATGTGGAATTATACAATGTTTCAACAATTCAAAATCTGTCAAATTTGTTGTCAATTGTTTGGTAGACTACAGTTAATTGACATGGAAGGTAATAGCGTTAAAAAGCGTGTGCAAATTATCGAGTGTTGTTTGTGAGAAGTGTCTTTATGCGTTTTCATTTAACATAGATATGATGTTGGAAAATTCTTTTGTTTCAATAATAAATTAATATTGCTAATTTCTATAAGGTCTTAAAAATAAATCAGGAGTTTCACGATCATCAAAGTAGGTCCTCGATACGCGGATCGACAACACTAGACCTATACAGTTTGAGAGCTTTTCAAAGTTTTTAACATGGCGTGTGAAAAGTAGATAAACACTTTGCGTCAAAACAAACACTCTAAAACGAGTGAAAGGTTTGACTTGAAAGTGTTTTGAGGGGGTGTTTTTTTACAAAGTATTCAAAAAAAAACACTGTTATGCTGTAAACGAAATTAATATATCTTATAATATCTACTTTAAGTTAAGATAAATAATCTAATAGGTACAGAAAAAACAATAGAAAATATTGTTTAATATTATATATATGAAAAGTCGAAAAAGAAACGCTTGAATTTTAGCAAACAATTAAAACGTGTATTTAAAGATCTTTGATATTGACAGTTTTTCAGTATAAAATTTGAACTAACGAGTTTTTTTTGCATCCGTGTGATAGAATGTCTGAAGATGACGAAAGGTGAAACTCGGGTCGTTAGTGACAAAACGTGTAGAACCGTATATGTTTGAACAATTCAAATTTAATATTAAAATTCCATCAAGTACCTTCAGTCGTTAAAAAAGTTATAAATTAAAAATTAATTTACAAGGAATGATAAATTGTTTTGTTAGTTTTTGAACGTTTGGTTATGTATATCTACTTATTGTGAACTCACAATTTTTGTTATTTGTACCTTGTCAGTTTGTTAATGCTTGCGATGAGTGAAATCGGTAAAAAATCTCTGTACATTTTTAGAAATATCACGTCATTTCATTTGAAGGATTGACGTTTATTACGATAAAAGAGATGACGGTAGTTTTAATAGATTATAGGCATAACACGGCAAAAGAAACAGCTTTGTGTTTTAATTCAACAAAATTTATAAGATATATAATTGATAACAATTTTGGCTCATACTTTTACCAGAACAGATAGTTCTGATGAAGGCGTGAGCCGAAATAGCTATCAACTATATTTCTTATAAATTTTGTAGAACTAAAATACATTGCTATTTTTTCATTGCGTTATAATGGAGTTCTACAAAGTCAATGCCAGTTCAATCAATTATAGAGATAGATTGTTTCGAAAAAATCTGCGAAATAACCGACTAAAAATGAATTATCAAGAGAACTCGAACCCGAGAGTTTTCTTCTTGAAGCCATCGACGCTTACCACAGCACCACATACCTGGTAACAGATGAATTACTTTTTTTAATGCTAACGAAATTTTCGATTTTCAGAATGTAGCAGGGCTAAAAAAATACGCTAGGCAAATATCCTGTTCCCAATGTGTCATTCAAAAATATTAAAATTGTACGTTCAGGAAATTTTATTTTATGCCTTTGTCTTTTATGAAA